>JANUWF010001950.1:600000-869330 GCA_026120185.1 Voacanga thouarsii | reverse complement strand
AAGCATATCAAATTAATGATTCAACCATTGTTAGATTTGATAAGAATTATTAAGAAGAAGTGTTATGACAAAATTTGAAGGTAATCACATATATTTGGCATATAATCCTAACATAATATCCTAAAAAAATATCCAAAACCTAATACATTTACAAAGATAGGCGTATTAAGTTAGTGATCTAACCATTAGATTTCTTAAAGTTGCCTAAGAAAATTTTTTATGACAAAGTTAAAAGATAATACTGATTATATTTTAGCACATTATCTATAGCATATAAGCATTTAGAAAAATATCTAAAACCTAAACACATTTACAGAAATAGAGCATATCAAATTAACGATTCAGACCGTTAGATGTGTTAAAAATTGCCAAGAAAAGTGTTATGACAAAATTTGAAGATAACGGGATATATTTTGGCACATTATCTAGTATAATATCTAGAAAAATATCCAAAATCTAGCATATTTACAAATATAGACATATCAAATTAGCAGTCAACCATTAAGATTTGTTGAAATTGTTAAAAAAAGTGTTATGACCAAAGGTGAAGTTAATCGGATATACTTTGTGCAGTAACCCAACAAAATATCTGCAAAAATACCAAAATCTAAGGCATTTACAAAGATAGGGATATAAAATTAGCAATATAACTTTTATATTTATTGAAATTGTTAAAAAAAGTGTTATAACTAAATTTAAAGGTAATCGGTATACTTTGGCATGCACAATAGCCAACAAAACATCTCACAAAATATACTTTGGCCGAGGAAACACTAAGGCATTTACAAATATAGGTACTTTAAATTAATGCAGTCCAATCTTTTAAAGTTGTTAAAATATTAATAAAAGTGTTATGACTAAATTTGAAAGTAATCGGACATACTTTAGCACTCAATCCCACGATATAATATCTACAAGAATTTTGAGAGACTTAAGGTATTTACAAAGATAGACATATCAAATTAACAGTACGATCATTAGATTTGTTTGAAGAATTGCTGAGAAAAGTATTGTGACCAAGTTTGAAGATGATCGAGATGTATTTTAGCACGTAATCTAATAAAATATCTACAAAAATGCCAAAAATCTAAAGCATTTACAAAAGATATGTACTTCAAATTAATGATTCGAAGCCATTGGATTTTGTTGAAATTGTTAGAAAAAGTGTTATAACCAAATTTAAAGGTAATCATATATATATTCTGACATACAATCCAATAAAGTATCTATAAAAATTTTTTGAAAATCTAAAGCATTTACAAAGATAGGCATATCAAATTAACGATCTAACCATTAGATTTGTTGAAATTATTAGGAAAAGTGTTATGACCAAATTTGAAGGTAATTGGATATACTTTAGCATGCAAAACCGATAAAATATCTACAAAAATGCCAAAAACCTAAGGCATTTGTAGAGATAAGCACTTCCAAATTAACGATCAGACAATTAGATTTGTTAAAATTGTTAGAAAGTGTTATAGCCAAAATTAAAGGTAATCGAATATACTTTGGCATAAAATCCAATAAAATATCTACAAAATACGAAAACCTAGAGGCATTTACTTATTCTTTTGCGCTCAATTCCCAACAGTTTAGGTGTACTTACAAGGGCAATCTCAGGATTTGATTAGTCAATGCTCAGTGCCATTTCAGCGTCATCATTGTATGAGCCAAAAAATGAGCCCCTTGAATATAACTATCATTTCTGCCTCCCATTCCTTGATCAGAATAAAGCTTCTAATAATTAAAATTAATTGTCTTTTAGAAAATTCTGTATCATGCATGAGAGTTTATATACATATATATGCATAAGAATTAGATTAAACTCACTATGAAGATTGAAACGACACATGAAAGCCCAAAATAATTTAATAAAACATTAAGAACTAGATGAAACTAGAGAAATGTAAGCTCTCAAGGTGTAATATCTTACTACATTTAGTGCTAGGGAACAAAATGTTTGATCGAATTAACCTTATTTCATAAATTAACTACATTATTTGTGGCTATTTCATGTGCATTTTCTTAAGGGAAGTTAGTGTAATAAGGAAAGTATTTGTGTGGGTCATAACAGGTGACTTATATGTAAGTTATTGTGTGTTGTATGTATATTTGTATTGTGTGTAGTAGATAAATTAGTCAAATTAATTAGTGTATCACTTTTCAAATAATATGATAACAATGAATTTCCCCTCTTGAAAAATACACTCTTGAACGAATTTAATTTTAATTAGGGATTCAGTCTTGTTTGTTAATTTTAAAAACCTTGGTCAAATTTCATGTCAAAATTAATTTTGACTATTTGACCTAATTTCACAATTTGACCCAAAACTCACAATCAAGACCCATGGATCATTTTATCCCAACTAATCACCCTTCATCTTGGCCCTTGAAATTAGGGTAAAATTTTCTCGACTATTGGATTGGAAATTACCTTAGTATAAAATGAACTTTTTCCCCATTTCTTCCCTAAGCTGGCCGAAATCTCCTGCCTCATTTCTTTGCAATTTTTCTTCTTCCTCCACTCAAGAAAACAGCCAACCTTCTTCTCCTCTCCATGGCTGCTGACCAGCCTTGGTAACCAAGATAAATTTGCTCTTTTCTTGGCTAAGACACAAGCACACACTCATTTCTTGGATTGCAACTTATTACCCTCAAGCTAGCATAGTTCTTGGAGGTTGAAGATGCATTTTTTCTAAAGTTCTTGAGCTGAAAATTGATGAGGTAACATCATCACATTCCCTTCCATTTTCTTATTCCTGTGTTAAAAAATGTTCTTGTTGGACAGCTTACATTTCTGGAAAATTTTATTTTATTTTTTTTATCAAAATGTAAAAGGATTAATATTGATCAAAAGATATTTACATGGTTGCTCACTAGTCCGTAGTCAAGGAGCCTAATAATTAGAGGATATGACTACAATTCTGGAAAATTTTATGCATTAAGGGTGGATGTATGTGATGCAAACTGTTATATTTATGTTAGGAGATGTTTTATGATGTGAGAAATGAAGTCTTTTATGCTAGGAAATCATTTTTACCCCTTAATATAGTTGAAATCTGAAAATCTATCCAGGTTGCTAGATTTTTCGAATATGATATCTTGGAGGCTTTGTTTGTGTGATTTCTCCATGGGGACTTGATAAATGAAGTCTAAGAAGATGTAGAATCATTGGAGAGTTGAAGATAAATGAATGAAATAATTGTCTTGTTGCATTTTTGCTCAAATCGAAAGAATGGTCCTATGTGTGTTAAAATTCTGTTTACATATTTGCTGATGAATTCACATTTGATTGCTGAAAATTTGGTAATATGAAATTGTGTTTATGTTGTGAAAATGATGCCCTATGTATGTGCTGTGATATATTGTTGGATTGGGAAGTTTCAATGTCTTTTATGCTTCAAGAGGATGGTTGATGAAACAGAGTACTTGCTGGAATGTTGGATTTTGATTTAGATGTTGTTGTCTTTGAGGTAAATTATGATTATGGGGTTGGTGTATGATGATTTATAGAATCTAAGATGTGTTGGGAACTTATTTGAGGGTTTATAGGAGTTTGGTGATTGAAAGTTGTGATGTATTGGTGAATGTACTTAAACTGTAAAGAAACTCCTGTACAGAGGGCTGAATGTAAACCCCCCAAACTGACTGAATTTTCTTGTGATTTTTGGACTGTATAAACTTCAGGATGTTAGAAAAATTTCAGAAGAAGAATTATTGAAAAATACATTCTAATTTGGGAGTTATGAATTTTTGAAATTCATTGCGAAGGCAGTTTACTGTTCACCCGAGACTTTGTGTAAAAATTAGTTGAGTTCCTTTTCGTAATATATGGTAATTCACCTAACATATGGAGGTTTTGAACTGGTGGTTTTTGTTTAAAAATAAAATAGTTTTCTTGGTTAATTAAGTAAATGATTTTTTACTCCTATTTTAGACTAAAAGCAGAGTTTGTGTTGAACGTTAGAAAAATGAATTTACTTATAAAAATGGCTATAATTGCTGCAAATTTGGCTTATGTGATGGTTGTGTGATGTTTAGCATTGTGGAAAAATATTTAATTAAAGTTTGGCTAGAGAGTTTCTTTTATGATATGATTGTTTGAAGAATGATCCCTTGTACAATTATAATATGAGATTTCAATTTTTGGAAAGCTATTTGAACTCTTGGTGTAATTGGTAGAATAAGTTGGTTTAGATGCTGCCTTATTGATCAATTAATTATAGTTGCATGGCTAATTAGGGTTTGCATGGTGATTAGGGTTTTACTTAGCAATTAAAGCCTTATTGGACTATGGATGTTAATTAGGAAGTAGGAGAGTTCTATACTTGTTAAATTGTGGATAATATTGAGGACTGTTGGATTTCTTGTTGGGATTCTTTGTGATTAGAATTAATTAGGTTACATCGTTAAGTATTTTGGAATTACTTAAGATCTAAGAAATTCCCCTAGCTATTTTAGGATCTTGAATAATGCTTTATTTAGATTAATTCAACTATGAAATTTATTCCTATATTATATGTGTATTAGATTTGGGGTTGGACTTAGGAGGAGGAAGCACTTAAGATATCTTGAAGCTAAATTTGCTAAGCTTTTGGGGACAAGAGGTAAGTCCTTGTAATTCACGATTTTTATGCAAAATAATTTCATAGGAAATTCTATGATCCTGCATATAACATTAGAATTTTCATATTATATATTGAAATGATAATTTTTGGATTAGTTCATTTTATCACTTGGTTTTACCCTTATTTACATTATGACACCTATACAAAAGGATTTTTGCATGATTATTCTTATAGAATTTCTATATGAAATACTATGTTTAATTAGGAGGTACGCATCAATGTATGCTCCTAATTCCATGTTTTGATCCATGTGCATAATTGCGAAATACATAGCATGATATGTGAATTCCTATTGATACCTCTTTTGACGCCAATTATGAAATTGCATAATTTATTGCGCTTTGGACAAATATTATTGATAGATGAAGGAATTTTCAACCTATGGGAAATTTTGGAGAGAAAATATGAACTTTCATTTTCTAGTCGGGGTAAATTTGGAAACATTAATTTTGGGATTTGGATTAATAATTTTTGGAACTGAAATTGTATATTCCACAACGGAATGAGAATTTCTTGAACCGCACCTATTTTAAAGACTTGAGTACTCAATGGACGAGACTATACGACTAGCTATTGTTAGATTAAAAGAGAATTCTGGTTGATTGGCCGTCTCTAGAAAACTATCTTTTCCAAACGGGGCTTTAGTCCTAATTGTTGAGTCAGGTCCTTAGCTAGCAATACGGTATCCAAGGGGAACCGGAGGACAGACGTGGGACATCCGATCATTTATATATGAGAGAGATGTCGGGGTATCTTCTTGGAAGGGATGTACACCCTGCTCATTGTGCTATTTCAGTATGGTTTATGTCAGGGTCATATTTGTAAATTAACGCTGATGAGAAATCTCGATACGCAATATGGCTTGTGAATAATGGGTTCAAGATTTTACTTCAATGAACATTCGCAACATTTTGTGATTGGAAATAATTTACCCGATAAAATTCTTTTCTAAATATCATGCTTGATCATGCTTGTTGAATTTTCTCTCCAAATATTTGGTAATGAAATTTGAGATATATTGTTGGAATTTTCTTGCTGTTACAACTATTTGTATTCTTACATTCATGCATTATGCTTTTGATTTTCGAATTACCATTTGCACACAATGGACTTGTTGAGATTATTTATAATCTCACACATTTTTCCTAACCATAAATTTCAAGGTAGCCTAATTTTTATCAAGACCGAGTACTAAAGATCTTTTTGTAATAGAATAGGGTCATGATACTTTATCATTTCTACCCTACTTTGATTATATTTTATTTCTGCCAGTGAGGCTCAACTGAGGTGTGCCAAGTACTAAGGATTTATGTATACTGTAAATTTAAATTTCAACTTTGCGGTCTATTCGAGTATTTAGTTTGTCTTATCCTCTTTTGTTTATTTGGTTCCCTGTTATAAAGACCCCTGGTCCATAAGACGGGGCGACATCCCTGGCTATTTAGGCACTCAATAGGGGGTGTTACACAAAGTCACATTCTTGCTACACATACATATCTTACTTTTGGAGTATTAATAGCTTTTGGGCATTTCTTTTCAACATAATCCGAGTGGTCCCTTGTTTGATCAATAACTCTAGGTAATCCCTTTGGTGTTGGGGCTGAAAGGAAGACTATTTGATGGTTATAATCTTATGGATCCCTCCCTCATCAAGTTTGAAAAAGAATCTATCTACCAATTAATCTCATGATGAGAATGAAACAAAGATGGTACATACTGGTATGGTGTTCCCAAAGTCAGTTACAAGGAAACCTTAGAGAACTCAAATTCTATCATGTAAACTCATTGTAGCCATCCTCCTATTGAATGCCAATAAAAGGGCAATGACCACCCATGTATGACAAAATCATCCTAGTTATGGCATTGTAATATATCTTGCTGAATAAAAAGATACATAAGTCAATATAGTGCAAATGTTTTATCCAGAGGAGAAAGGAAATAGAAAAGAAAAGGATACACTTTGATATGATCTTGCAATGATCTGCTAATCCTATAACGGCTATACCTTTCGAGAGAGTGTTTCATTCGAGAAATGTGTTTTTGACATAGTTTTCTTTTTTTTTTAAACTAAGGTAAAGCCCGATTTTATTGATTATAAAATAAAAAGTACATGCTTCTTAGACCTCAACTAGAAACATGAGTCCTAACTCTTAATGAAGGAATTTTCAACTTATTTAGATTACACACTACAAGAAAACAGAGAATTAGCGAGGGAATTTTCCCTCGCTAAATCTGCGAGGGATTAGAGAGGGACAGACGACAGATTGACTTTCCGTCGCTAATCCCTAGTTGATTAGCGACGGATCAGCGTTAACTATAATCCCTTTCAAATTAGCGATGGACAAAGATATCCCATTCTAATCCGTCGCTAATTTGATAGGGATTAGCGACAGATATTTTATTTTTACTTAATATTCGCGGTAAATTTTTAGCTTCGGATTTTCGATGTTACCGAAGCTATTCCCTTGCTAATTTGCGAGGGAATAGAGGTGGAATTATCCGTCGCAAATCCCAGTAGTGATTTGCGACGGATTGGAGTTTATTTAGCGAGGGATATTAAATATCACTCGCTAATCCGTCGCTGATTGTTTCCTTCACTAATCCCTCGCTAATTTCCAAGGGATTTGTGAGGGATTCTCCATTTTGTGAATATTCAAATTTTTTCCTCATAATACTTTTGTGTGTGGTAAATTTTTTTATGTAATATCCTTATGAATACTTAATTCTTTATTATTTGTTTAATTATAACCAATGTATTTACATTCAATACATATGTAATTACCATCAGTAAGTTAAGAAGTATAGATTATGATTAAATGATATGCATACATTATACCTCTGTACAAGCTCGTCATGTGTAGTATATATATAATTCATTTATCACTTTATATGCATATATACTATATATATATATATATATATATATATATATATTTGATGCATCAATCATATGGTCGATGTATAATTATGCAAATATGAACACACATTTAATTACTATATCTAGTTTACGTGTATGATTGAAGTTCTATATATTACGTTTTATTACATTTGATTAGGGTAATAAATACAATTTTGAGATATGAAAACACGTCAATACTAATGTAACTTTTCATATATTAGTAAGCGTAACATGATCGATGTTAATTAAACTTAAACAAATACCATGATGATTATTTAGAATTCTTCACTGGTGAAATATTTCAAACGCTTAATCCGTAGCTAAGTGTCGATAGAAATAAATTTGTTTTCCCAATAGAATATTGAAAAAAGTGAGGAAAATCTTATATCCGTCGCTATTCAGCGATGGATTAGCGACGGAAGATAACAGCGAGGGATTAGAGATGCATTAGCAAGGGATACAAAACTTATAACTGCGAAAATTTTGAGCGGAATCTAAAATTCAAAAATTCCGTCGCTAATCCCTTTCTAAATAAACACAATTAGCGAGGGATCAGAAAGGGACAAAAAATGTTGAGAATGTCCCTCGCTAATCCGTCGTTGAAATGTCCGTCGCAAATCGCATGCTAATTTGCGAGTGATTAGAGAGGGATTGTATTTATTTATTTTTAAACCATCGCAAATCCCTCGCTAATAGAGAGGGATTAGCGAGGGAATTTCTGTCGCAAAGGCCGACGACTTTAACACCCTATTATCGTCTTCCCTGTCGTTGTGCTCTTCCCCATTTTCTGTCTTCTCCGAACTTACCTTCTCTGTGTTATTCCTTCCTATACCGCCGGCGACCTTACCTTCTCACTACCTTTCCTACCACCGAAAGACCCATCGGACGAGAGCCGCATTTTCCCCACACCATCGAACAACGCCGTGGTCGACTGCCAGCCCGCGCCTCTTGGACGACTGCCGCCGGTGACAGAGGATGCTGCGGACTTAAGCAAGCTGTGGACTGCATAGGTAACGCAACATTATTCAACTATAGAGAACCATTATTCTATAAGATGAAGGATTTGGACAGTTCAAGTCCCCTAGAAAGAGGGGTTGAATTACTTGTTCATCTTTGCTGATCAGGAGACTTGTTTTTAGAACAACTTTATTTCAAAAAAAGGAAATTGCGCTATTGGGCTTCTAATATTTTTTGGGGTAGGATTTACACGATGTAGCTAATTCCTTTAATCAGTGTTTTTGGCATACTACTTCCTAGATTTTAGGAATGATATTGTTGGGGATTGCAGATGTTTAGCTATCAAGCTAGATCGGTTTTTGGAATTATCATAGCCTACAGTTCTTTGTGGATGCATTACTTGCGAGGTTTGTATATTCATTTTTTGCGTCATTGATGTTAGGTGGACCAACACATAGCAGTGACTTTACACTGCTATGTTTGTTCCATTTATAGAGACTGTATACAATCATGGTTATTTTGCATAAAGATGGACTTATTTGAACTTCTCTTCCGCTTATTTTTGGATGGCCTTAACCTGATTAGCCAGTGCCGGTCATGCTTATCTTCAAAAAGCAAAACAGCCATTTTTTCATGCTTAATTTTTCTTAGATTGTTTCCATGCTTTCTTCAATAAAACCTACCATATCTAAGTCTTCCAAAACCTCATTTATTTTTCCAACAATGGCATTTAACTTGATTTTAGTCCAGCACTTCTCCAATCATTTAGATATAGCTACTATATAAAGGTGACCAAACGAGAATTTTCATGGCAGCTTTAGGTCTTCTTGTTGCCTTTACTTTTTCAGCCATCAAAAGTTCATACAACTTATTCTACACCTTTACTAACATTCTAAGACATGTTTAGGATTACCCTTATTCCATTACTAGTCATCTTTACTCAAAGATCATACACAAATTCCAGCAATCTACATATATTGTTCTTTAGCTATTAATATAGCTTTCCTATTCCATATATTTTATGAATTTCTTACCTACTTAATCTCAAACAAATTTTCAGCAAGTAAACACTTCAAGGCATATTAATTCAATAATTTTCAGCAAGTAAACACTTCAATACTTTATTTTCTTTGTGGTCTTGTGTAGAATACTTTATTATTCAATAATCTTTTACAATGAATGTTGTGTGCATTGTGGTGGCCTTGCGCCTAGAAAACGTTCAACTTATAGGGGAAAACTCTGTCAAATTTTTTTTTTTTAAAATCACAACATTCCTGATGGGCAAAACAGCCATTTTTTCATGCTTAATTTTTCTTAGATTATTTCCATACTTTCTTCAATAAAACCTACCATATCTAAGTCTTCCAAAACCTCATTTATTTTTCCAACAATGGCATTTAACTTGCTTTTAGTCCAGCACTGCTCCAATCATTTAGATATAGCTACTATATAAAGGTGACCAAACGAGAATTTTCATGGCAGCTTTAGGTCTTCTTGTTGCCTTTACTTTTTCAGCCATCAAAAGTTCATACAACTTATTCTACACCTTTACTAACATTCTAAGACATGTTTAGGATTACCCTTATTCCATTACTAATCATCTTTACTCAAAGATCATACACAAATTCCAGCAATCTACATATATTGTTCTTTAGCTATTAATATAGCTTTCCTATTCCATATATTTTATGAATTTCTTATCTACTTAATCTCAAACAAATTTTCAGCAAGTAAACACTTCAAGGCATATTAATTAAGCTGAAAAACAAGCAAAAATCCTCTCCTAATTTAGCCGGCCAACCTTTTTTCCCCGAAATAGAAAATTTTCCTTTCCATTTCTTTCAAAATTTCATGCTTTCTTACTATAAAAATTACATATAATCAACTTCTAATACCAAGCTGTGACTTTAGTTTTTGGAAAGCAGTTTCTTACCATGTCAAAGATAAAAAAGCAAGGCTGGAATTTGCTCTTCTTCCTTCCTTCTTCTTTCTTGTTTCTTCCTCTCTCTTTTCCTCTATTTTTTCCTTTTCTTCTTTCTTTATTTTCTTTTCCTTTCTTTCTTTATCTCCTTATTTTCTCTTCTTTCTCTTACTTTTTTCTTCTTAACGGGCCAGCTCCTTTCACTACATATAGCTTTCCCAAAATTTAGTCATATGATCTAATGACTAAGCATGACTATATAACTATGAAACCTTATAGAATACTATAGAAACTTCTAGAATACTATGGAACATCATAGAAGGTTATGGAAACTTTGAAAACTCTAAGGAATTTTTCATTTTATCATTCAAAACTATGCAACCGATCACATGAATTCATATGGGCTTTCATGCATGGGCTAGAATTATCTTAAACCCATTAATTGTGGTCTTGTGTAGAATACTTTATTTTCTTTGTGGTCTTGTGTAGAATACTTTATTATTCAATAATTTTTTACAATGAATGTTGTGTGAATTGTGGTGGCCTTGCGCCTGGAAAACGTTCAACTTATAGGGGAAACTCTGTCAATTTTTTTTTTTAAAATCACAAATTGAGGTGGCATGCCAAGATATTCTTATTGATTCTTACCTAGTGTAAAACCATATGTTCTTTTCACTGTGAAGTTGGTCTATGCATGATGAGCCACATTTTCTTCTTTCTTTATTTTCTTTTCCTTTCTTTCTTTATCTCCATAATTCGTAGCGAGTAAACTAGGGTCCTCGACCATCACAATCTACCATCGTTCTTCATTCGAATTATACACGTGCTAATAAGCTACATGGTTATGGCCTAAATGTAGATGGATGATCGTGGTTGGATGTATAGAAGACACGTACAGGGGATTAAAGGAATTACATCTGAGTTTGAACAAGGGGTCAAGCGATTCATCGCATATTGTTTGTCAATTGGTCCAGCCTCAGTTATAAGGTGTCCGTGTGGAAAGTGTAAAAACAAGGCGTACCTTTCCCCAGATGAAGTGGAGCTGCACTTGTACAGATTTGGGTTTGTTGCTAATTACCGAAGATGGACTAGTCATGGTGAGGGTATTAATCCATTCCCATCTACATCAATAACTGGCACTTGTACGACTGCAGTCGAGTCAAGCTCTAATAATCCGTATCGAGATATGGTGATTGATGCAGTTGGACATCAATTTCCAATTGGACCTTCATCATCGGAGAATATTGAGGAACCACCAAACCTGGATGCGCAGAAATTTTATGACATGCTGGGAGCTTCAGAAACTCCACTATGGGATGGATGCAAGAATCACAGTACGTTATCAGTTGTTTCTCGACTTTTGAATATTAAATCGGAAAAAAACGTGTCGGAGAAATGCTTTAATCAGATGATGCAATTAATGAAGGAGGTATTACCAAGTAGTAATAAGCTCCCGGATGACTTCTATCAAACAAAGAAGTTGGTATCTGGTCTAGGGCTACCTGTTCAGAAGATAGATGTCCGCCCAAATGGATGCATGCTCTATCGGAAGGACGACGAGTGCTAGGAGGGACTGCAAATTCTGTGGCCATGGCAGATATCTGGCGAAAAGGAAAGTAGGAAAGGACAAACAACAGAAAGACGTTCCTTTCAAGAAAATGTATTACTTCCCATTAACACCTAGACTGCAGAGACTATTTGCATCCTCCACAACAGCGGAGCACATGAGATGGCATGCAAGAGAGTCAACCGGAAGAGGACGTTATGAGCCATCCACGCGATGGTGAAGCTTGGAAACACTTCGACCAGTAGTCATCCTGAATTTGCAGTGAAGTTCGTAATGTGCGTCTTGGGTTATGCACGAGATGGATTTTCACCATTTGGAATGTCGGGTAAACAATACTCTTGTTGGCCTGTTATTGTTACTCCATATAATTTACCTCCGTCGATGTGCATGAGGGATCCATTTATGTTTTTGACCGTCATTGTCCCGGGCCCTAGGAATCCGAAGCATAAAATTGATGTCTATCTACAACCTTTGGTAGATGAATTAAGGATGATGTGGATTAGCGGAGTCTCTACATATGATATTTCAAAGAAACAGAACTTACGTCTACGAGCAGCACTTCTTTGGACAATAAACGACTTCTCGGCATATGGGATGCTAAGTGGTTGGAGCACAGCTGGTAGATTAGCATGTCCGTATTGCATGGAGCAGACAAAATCATTTCACTTGCAAAATAGAGGTAAACATTCTTGATTTGACTGCCACCGGCGCTTCTTGCCTTTAGATCATCCATACGGGAGAGATGCTAGGTCTTTCGGGAAGGATAAAGGTCGCGAGACAGACACACCCTGTACGGCGCGCTTCGGAGATGGTATGTAGGATAGAGTGTGCCATTTACCAAAAATAACCGAGACAGCTGTGGAGCTTGGTAGGGATGATGGCAGAGGCATCTACCATAATTGGGCCAAAAGGAGTATCTTTTGGGATTTGCCGTATTGGAGAACACACTTAATTCGTCATAACATAGATGTGATGCACAATGAAAAAAATGTGTTCGATAATGTCTTCATCACAGTCATGAATGTAAAGGGGAAAACAAAGGATAATGTGAAGGCGCGACGTGATCTGTTGGTATATTGTGATAGACCTGAATTACACGTGATTGGCTTGGGTGACGGGAGGACATTAATGCCAAAGGCTAAATACTCTATTACACCCGAACAAAAGAGACTTCTACTAGAGTGGGTTAGAGATTTGCGACTTCCGGATGGATATGCTTCGAATTTAAGCGGGTGTGTTGATTTGAATGAGCTGAAAATGTCGGGTATGAAAAGCCATGATCTGCCATGTTTTTATGGAAAGATTGCTTCCAAGCTGCATTTAAAGAATTACTCCCGGTGTCAATTTGGAACGTTTTAGCGAAGTCGGTCTCTTTTATCGTGACTTATGTTCGCCTAAACTTTCCACAACCCATATGAAGCAAGCTGGAAGATAATATTATCATACTCATGTGTAAGTTGGAGAAGATCTTCCCACCCGACTTCTTTGACGTGATGGAGCACCTTATGGTCCACCTTCCATATGAGGCCGGGGTTGGTGGCCCTGTTCAATATAGATGGATGTATCCATTCGAGCGGTAAAATATTGTGTATTATTATATCTATATATACATCTACTATGTGAATCGGTTCTAAGCTGTAAAAAATGCTTTAGGTTCTTATATCGTTTGAAGACCAAAGTTAAAAATAAGGCGAGAGTGGAGGGATCAATTTGCAATGCTTACTTAGTTGAAGAGGCATCTACATTCTTCTCCTATTATTTTGAGCCGCATGTGCGGACTCGACATACTTGCTACGGCTAGGAATGATGAGGGCGTTCATGATACAAACTCAAGTGACACTTGTGTGTTCTATATGCGCCGTTCCAGGGAGGGTTTTGGGAAGTATTCAGAATAGGTATCTTACCCAGGATGAATTTAAGGCTGCCACAAATTACATATACCTAAACTGTGAAGAAGTTCAACCATACATTACGTAAGTATACCGCTATTGCCTTACATTGCTAGATTTTATACGACAATACTTTGAATGAGTATCCTTAATTATGTGTTTGTTTTGGTCGTTTTAGGAAATTCAAAAATGACTTGCAGTTGTATGAGCCGAGTATAACAGATCCTGAAGTGGATAGGAGAATAGAGTCGGAGTTTGCAGGATGGTTTAGGACTTATGTGAGTTGAACACATACAAAATGAGACTTAGGAATAAATTACATTGATATCGAAGGTGCATTAACGCTTTGTTCTTTGCTAGGTTCATGATCCACAGAATCAAGTGACTGAACAACACTTAAAAAGCTTGGCACAGGGACCTTCGAGACAAGTGAAATTCTTCCATGGCTACTTCGTAAATGGTTTTAGGTTCCATACACATGATCGGTCAGTCGGAAAAAAAACAATTAACAGCGGAGTTTGTGTTAAAGGCGACGGAGATAGTGCCTTAGATTATTATGGAGTGCTGAAGGAGATTGTCGAACTTCAGTTCCCTGGAACTCCTTGTTTAAAAGTTGTCCTATTCAAGTGTGATTGGTTTGATCCAACGCTAAATCGGGGGGTTAAAATTCATCCTCACTACAAACTTGTTGATGTCAACTGCAAGAGGAATTACCCAAAATATGACCCCTTTGTGTTAGCTCAACAAGCAACTCAAGTGTATTTCCTATCCTACCCGGGAAGCAAAAGACCAAAATCTGATTGGGTAGCTGTTTGTAAAATGAAAGCTCGGCATGTTATTGATGCACCCGTTGTCGAGGCACCATATCGGGAGGAAGTAGATGATGCGCGAGGCAAGCAATGTACGTGTTGAGGATGACAACTTTGGAAAATTAGCAGATGAGTCTGGTATTGGAGATATAATCGATTTTATAGATTCGGGTTTAATGATAGAGGAAGCACAACCGAACAACGAAAACAATGCCGAGGAAGAAGAATGGGAGACAGGATCCTCTACAGACGACGATGTGGAAGGCTACTCATCCGATGATGACAGAAGTCCATAGACTAGGTTCAAGTTTAACTAAAGTATAGATACAAATTAGTAGTTCTGCTATCATTACATTACAAGCATTTTACTTTGCTTTATACTTTTAAATTTGTTATCTTTTTCTTCTCCCAAGATATGACAATTTTTATGTATTTAAATAATTCCAGATACATATGGCTTCCGATACCTCACCCAACGATCGGTCAGCGACTCGTGAGTCCTCGAGGGCGGATGAGACACCGTCCCCGAGCATCGCCCCACGTATACCTGCTCCACAGCCATTGCCTCCGGAAGAGGCCCGATCAAAGCAAGCCCCTACCCCGATCCTAGGTTCTTCAGGGTCCACAGTTGGCGCTCCATCTACTGAGGACACGCGACTGTTGATTGAGCCAGTTGGTGACTCGTAAGTCGGCTACATAATTACTTATTATAAGTTTTTCTAAATTTTCAAAATTATAACTTGTCTAATATTACAAGATCTATTTTCTTGGAATAGGTTCACACATTCGGTTCGATGTGTGAGGGAGATTGTTGAGATTTTTAGGCGATACTACACTGGAGCCTATGCTACATTCTCACAGGTTCCGATTGATGTTCGGAACATATGGTTCGATCTTTGGAGTGTGAGTTCGATTTATAATTATTACTTGTAGTCTTTTTATTATTTTTAATATGTTTTCTTATTTGTAATTACTTGTAACGGCTACTTTGATTTTGCAGGCTTTCTTCTATTGGCGCCCTGAGCATGCCGCGCAGATCCGGGCTAATTGGGAGAAGAAGTGTAAGGCTAGACTTTTGGATGCATTGTCCAAGGCTCAGAAGAAGCATGGGGGTAGCTTCCCCAAGTGGATTTCCCCAGACCATTGGGCTACTCTATCGGAGCATTGGGGGTCCGATAGGTGGCAGCGTATCTCTTTCGCTGCTAAGCGGAACAGATCTACTGGTCAGGCGTTCCACACAGGAGGATCTATTTCTTTTACTGAGCATGAGGAGCGGATGGTAAGTGTAAAATTTTTTACTGTTCGGTATATCCGCTATTTCACATTTAATTCATAAAAGCTAATGTAACACCCCACTACCTAGGCCCACCAGGGCTGGGGATGTCGCCCCGTCCAAAGGACAAGGGGTCTTTATAACTAGGTCACCCAAATAAAATAGCGGATTAAAATAATACTTTAACTCAAAAATTTATTATATCCAAAGAATAAATCCAAGAATAAATCCATAAATAAAAATTATCCACTCTCAACTCCCCAAAGCAATACTTAAGAATAAATGACAACATTCTCTTCCAAGGCAGATAACACTAGCTACTCATCCCCACAGCAGGATCGACTTGAAATCATGGTAAAAAGAGTGATGAGACAGAAATCTCAGTAAGCCCCGTGTGTGAGTTGGGCTAAAAAGACAAAACACTTTTCATGATGCATGCACTAGCAGTATATCAAAAGCTTGTCATGCATTCTTTACAAATTTAACTCTCACTTTTTGGAAGATAGTAGTGAGAAGTCATGAAGCAAAATACTCTTAAAATATTATGTTTGGATAGATATGAATAATTAAAAGATATTGAGCTTCGAATAAAATTCCAATGACAGTTTAAAACAGTTCCCCGAAAATAGCTCAACAATTAAAGCAACCAAGTTAATCTGACAGGGCACAGCGGTGGCTCTCACACCAGGTGAAGCACTTGACCCCCGACAGGTGGTGAAAGGGCACAGAGGTGGCTCTCACTCCTGTGAAGCACTTGACCCCCAACACCTGGTGAAAGGGCATAGAGGTGGCTCTCACTTCTGTGAAGCACTTGACCCCCAACACCTGGTAGGTGTACATCCTACCGAGTGAAATACTCCTCCCTCTCTCACTCAATCCAAACCGGTTGTCCCACTTCCGGCCGTCTATTCTACCAGAACCCCGTCGCTACCTGAGGACGGCTCAACCTTCTATACTGACGCCCTGATCGAAAAGAGTCGACCTCTCGGAGGTGGCCACCTGCCGAGAGATATCCCCAGACCAACCAAAGGCTAGTATAAAGGCCTAGCCCCATTGAGTACTTAACGTTATTCAATCTTCACAATTCATAAGGCTCCAAGGTGGAACTTACAAAATTAGCTCAATACAGTTCCAAACAACATTTTTCAACTCGTACAAAAATTTTAGAAGGCATGGTTTTAAGTCAATAATTTATTCCACAAATTCATTGTGGAGGAGCCACATGCTTAAATAAGTCATGCTGTGATTTTTAAAAATTAGATGCATGCCCAAAAATTTATCTCTCGCATATTCAAAACAAATCAAAATGTTTGATGCTTGGCTCCTAAGTCATGCCTGACACATTTTAAAAATTTATAAATCTAGAAGTTTCTAAAATTAGAAGTTTTCCAAATGTAGAAAGTTTCCAAAATAAGAAGGTTCCAAATATAGAGGTTTTCAAAATCAGCTACCATGAAAAAAAATTTCATATTTGCAAAAGATACTCACCAACCTTACTTTCAAACCAAGATAATAAAATAAAATCAATTTCATGAATGCAAGGGAACTTACCTTATCCTTAAGTTTAGGGTATGAACTCTAGTAGGTTGGTCCCTACCCTTGAAAATCTTCTAAATCTATCAAAGAGTTCATATAAATTAATTACAACGCTTTCTAGATCATCCCAAAAGAAAATCAAGTCCAAAATCGACTTTCACAAATAAAACAAACTCAACTCACTACTACTATGATCCTAGTGTCCCAAGCTTTAAGGCCAGATAATAAATAAAAAGGGTTTATAAGCTAAGTCTAATTTGATATTTAAAATAATTAGTGTTTTGGAAAATACGTACTAATAAGTTGAAGGTTTAAATCTTGCTAAGAAAGATTTAGAGTTTATTTGATGAAGAGTCCTAGGTGGAATTAGGTAAAATAATGATTTATTAATAATTTAGTTGTTAGAAAATAATTGATAACTAAAATTAGTTGAAAATAAATTTAATGAGTCTTGCTTGAAAGATAATAAATAAATTTTTAATGGGTTTTGATTAAAAGATAATAATTAAATTTTTAGTAATAAATATTTTACTAATTATGATTATTTCCATAAAAGGCTTTATTTGATATTATCATTCTATATATAATATCTATATATTTTATTTTCTAGCAAAAGCTATTATTTATTTGACTAAAATATCCTTATTATATATAATAATCGAAATTTACCCCTCCTAGGGTTTTTTGGAAATTACTAGCAAAATCCCATTATGAAATATTTTATTCATGAAATAAAAATTAGCTTAGGGACAACTAGGTCATGATCATATTTCTATGGCTAACCACAATCATGAGCATATACAATCCTTCAATTCATCAAATCATCCAAATCATGTATATAAGCATAGATCTAGACTTACTAAGGCATGATCTAACTATTACTAGCATAAATATAATCATAGCTTCAATAATCACACAAGAATATAATTCCTATTCATCATAGATGACATAATCTCTAGCATACTTGATCATGGAGACATACATCAAACCCTAGAACACCATATATTCAACCAAGATAAGCAACTCATGCAAAAATCCCATCTCCAACATATTCATACATATATTCATGCTTCAATCTCAACTCATCACAACAATATATACTCAACCCTATTCATGATTCATCTTCTATCAACATCATCCTAGAGACATGAGTCTAGAATTTAAAAGAAGGGTTAAAAAGGCTTACTTGATTGATGAATACCTTGAAGGAGTTTTGAATGAATCTAAACCCCTAGATGCCTAAATCCGTCCAAAGGAGATGAAGGAAGCATGGCCATGGTTGATGAAATCATTCGGCCAAGAGAGAGAGAGAGAGAGAGAGAGAGAGAGAGAAGAGAAGAAGAGAGTACATTAGCTTGTTTAATCACATATATATCCATTAGAGATTAAAGATTAGCGAAGATGAAGTTGATTGAACAAACCTACCTTGAAGGTGTTCTTGAGCTTTCACAAAATTTCTGGTTTTTGATCCAAAAGAGCAAGTGGGAATTTGTAGTTTGATGTTAAAAATGGCACGGATGGACTCACAGCAATGAGTAGATGAAGTCTGGGATTTTTAGAGGTGGTTTGAAGTGATTTGGAGTGGTATTAGGTGAAAGGAAGTAGTAGGTGTTCTTGATGGCTGAAGAAAAATCGAGAGGAATGGTTGTTGTGGTTGCCGAATTTTCTGTGGAATGAGGGCTGTCGAAATTCCATAGGGTTTAGGAGGATGTTTCTCTGATTTGAGAGGGAAAAGGAAAGGTTAGTTGTTACAATCTTTGAAGAATATTTTTAGGAAGTGAATTTGGAAACTAAATATTCCAAGAATATCTTGATTGTTGGACAGCTTTTGGAAATCTGCCATGGCTGATTGTTTAAGCAGAATTTCGTGGGATTAATGCTGACTTATGGAGGCTTATGGTGGCCTAAAGTAGGGTGTACAATGATGAAGAAGAAGTATGGTCCATTGAGCAAAATATTATGGAAGGTTACTAAATAAGATGGCTGAAATTTTAGAAACCAATCAAGCTAAATTGCAGGGATTTGTTTGAGAGATTTTTGGACAGCCATTAATGGAATTTCGTGCAGAAGTTCAAGGGGATCAATGGAGCTCTGTTGATGGAGGTTTAAGGAAGGTTTTGACAGATTAAGGTTGGTGTTTTGGCTGGAAGAGAGATAGGAAACAAGCTGGACGAAAATCTGCACAGAATTTTCGCTGCACAGTGAATTTTCTGGCAGATTTTCGTCTGCCACTTCCATCCATTTTGCAGCGAGCTGGAAGGGGGGTTTCAGGGATATTCAAGGTTGGTTTCCAGCCTTCTTTATGGAGGAAAAACATGGCTAAGGTGCTGCACAAAATCTGGGAGAAAACAGCTTGGTTTGGAGCTCTCAAAGTTGATTTTCGTACAGGAATTTTTCCTGTTTTTCTCCAGCTTGAGCAGTCCGAAATTGGACAAAAACTTTCAGGTTTCAAACTGATCCTAAAGACCATTTTTCTGGTAGCATTTGGGAGGGAATGTTAGCTAAAAATTTTGACCTTTTGAAGGTACAACAAGCTGGAAAATTCCAGCTCATTCTATGAAGAAAGATGAACTAAGCTAGAGGAAAATTTCAGCAAGCTTACTAGGGGGATTTTTCCTCTTGAAATTCCTCACAACTCTTCCATATTTTTCAGACCATAAGGAGTCTTTTACCAAGACATTTTGATCCTAAAAGACCTCAGTACTTTACTGAATTTTCTGGAAAGAAAAAGGCTAGAAATCTTGATCAAACTAATGAGTTGAGCATTGAGAAAAATTAAAGAACAAGGAAGAATGAATTTCCCTTCAAGAATTTCGAGTAGAGTAAAGAGTGAAATGAGAATTCTCCTAACATGTCTCTCCTAGGACATTATCACCACCTTGTTCTAGGCTTTTAAGGCCGAAACTAATCCTCTCTAAGAAAAATAAAATTTAATCTAGCTAAAGCTTCTATGATGGAATGTGGACCCTAGACCTCAATAATCTATTCCAAAGCTCTAACCACTAAACCACAACAACTCTTGTTGCTATTTCTACTAGAAAAATTATTTTCTATTCAATCCACAGGCTATCTCCCTATTTTCACCCCGGTCAAAAATTACCATTTTTGCCCTTCTCACTCAATAATCATAATCAAGCCCTCTAGACTATAAAACACAAATTCAATGCACATAAAATCATATAAAAATATATTTAAACGTGTAATAAAATATGATATGCATCCCAAACCCCTTACTCTAAGGTTGGTTTCGACTGGGGTTTCACAGCTAACATCTAGTCATTTCTTGTTACAATGATAGCGGAGACAGTTAGGTCCTAACTTTAGCTACGTCGACCTCTTCAGACGCACCCATACGTTCCAGGACGGGCCGAGGAAGGGCTAATATGTCAGTGATCGATCGCGCCACACGCTGGTAAGAATACACAATCTTACATGTTTTTAAGTTTAATATTATTCATATTTTGATCGCTAATTTTAAATATTTTATGTGTGTTTCCTTGCCCCAAATTAATAGGATAGTGTCACTGCTATTATTGAGCGTCACGCGCAGTCGGGTTCCGCGACTGATTCTACGAGCACGGTCGCACTGACTCGGGTGCCCGACGAGAAGGCGCTGTTCGTCGAGATGGATGACAGAGCGTCCAAGAAGGGACACGTATATGGATTGGGCTCCGAGTCTACGAGGGTGAGGCGGAAGTTACAGCAGCCAGCTTCATCTGAGTCATCGACTTCTTCTACCTCGTTGGATGTGAACCAGCTACAGAGAGAGTTACACATTGAGAGGAGGAGGCGGGAGAGAGTTGAGCATCAGGTACAGGTATATCGGAGCCACAGCCAGAGCTTGACTGAGTACCTGACGCTTATGTCTCAGAATTTGAATATTCCTCCGCCACCGCCGATGCCAGCTGTTCAGGAGGACGATGTTGAGGATGAGGAGGACTTCGTCATCAGTCCTCCAGATTCACATCCAGATCATCAGCCAGGCCCTTCCGATCCACCCCCACCCCCTCCGTCGGCTCCAGCATCCACATCGATTCCTGCTTCGTAGTTAGGATATATATACTACATTTTTATGTATTATTCATATGTTTTCATCATTATATTTATTTAGGATTTTTAGACAACATTTTTATGTATTATTCACATTTGTCATTATTATATCTATTAATAATGACTATTTGGTGGGTTTTTTTAATTTAATTAAATTTTGCATTAGGTAAAATGAATTTTCTTCAATTACAGGGCATTTTTTAAACATTTATAAAAAATATTTAAAAATTATAAATTACTAGCGAGGGTTTAGCGAGGGGCTAAGGAAATTAAAATGAGGATCCGTCACTAATCGCTCGCAAATTACCTTGGGATTAGCGATGGATCACTTAAAACGTAATAGGAAAGAAATATTCCGTCGCTAATCCCTCACAAATTAGCGTGGGATTAGCTACGAACATTTAAATCAAAACATTAATAAGAAATTTTTCGTCGCTAATCCCTCTCAAATTAGCGGGGGATTAGCGACGGAAAACTTAAATCGGAACATTAAATAGAAAATATTCCGTCTCTAATCCCTCGCAAATTAGCTTGGGATTAGCGACGGACAATTTATATCAAAACAATAAAAAGAAAATATCCGTCGCTAATCCCTCGCAAATTAGCTTGGCATTAGCGACGGAAATTTCTAACTTTTTATTAATTAGTAAAATATTTCGTCGCTGATCCCTTTCTAAATAGAAAGGGATTACCGACGGAAAATAAGAATCCCTCGCAGATCCGTTTCAAAAATCCATTGCTGAAGTCGTTGACTGCTTGAAAATTACCTCGCTAACCCGTCGCTATTTGCGACGGGTTTTTGAATCCGTCGCAAATTTTTGCCTCTGCGAGGAGGAAATTAGCGGGGGAATTTTCCTCGCTAATTCTCTATTTTCTTGTAGTGACATAAGGCTCTAGCCTCTATTGGAAGATCTAAAAAGATTTCAAAAGTGCAAGAATCTTGAATGGAATAGGCATAGTTTGTCTGAAAACCTGCAAACCGATTATCTTCCCTATAAACATGCATAAACTAACAGGAAGAGAATTGATTCCGAAGAATATCAATTTTCATGTGGAACGAATTAAGATTCCAAGATTTCATCTATTGACTATTATGCTTTGAGATTATTATGTTTTTTTGACATAGTTAGATCTATTTAACTATGGCTACTTAAAAACTATAACAGGAAACATTTCCCAAGCACAAAGCATAGCTATGGAGACGATAAATTAAATTCAGTTATGAGTTATGAACTTATGATCAATATTTAGCACCGTAGCATTAGTGATTATAGCAGTCACATATGCAACTTCTCCAGAAATCTATTAACATAAGCAACATTGGGAATTAGGATATATTAACTAACGCGTTGAATGAATATATGTTGTTTACATACAGTCATTAAGTTCTAGATTTTGTCATACATTCCTGGTCTGACCGTTAACTTGATGCTGCTGGCCAGTATGACAAGGATGATTGTTAATCTTCGGGTTATGATGTTTCAATAGATTATGGTTTCCTGTTGATTAACTCCAATATTCACTTTTTTCATCGTGACATGAATTCTTGACAGTTCTTTCCCTTTATGTTTAGTATGGCGAAATGAAAACTATGCATTTTGTGGTTGCTTACATAGCCATGTAGAAAGCTCTTAAATTAAACCAAAATTGGCATAACTTCTAGGCGATTGAACAAAAAAAATCTTTTTTTCATGTTTCTTATTGTATCCCAAACTATGATTATCTTATTAGAAAGTCTCCATGTGATAAATAATATTGATAACACGGACTATATGTTAATATAGTCCATTCTTTTTTGTATATAATTGTTATGTTTGGGTTTCGCTTTCTGGTTGATTGGTCAATATCCATCCACGGTGTTCTTAGTCAATTTTTTTTATTGACATTGCAATTTAGAGGTGGATTTCTCTACCTTTTGTGCCTGTCTATGCATTGAATATATGAATTGTTGGCTTTTCGCCACCTTAGGAGCTTTACGGTAATTTCTAAAGACTATGCTTCCATATGCGATATTATATTTGGCTTTCTGGCAGCCATTTGGAAAGGGAGGCTTGATTTGGTTGAATGTTGATATTGTTGGAAATTTGCTCATACAGATAAAGAAATTTTATGAAGATGTTCATTTTGCGATAACAAATGTATTCTTTTTAAATAAGTTTGTATTCACATTTTTCATACATAAAGGTTCAAGTATGTTAGTAAGTGATCTACGTGTTGGGTTGTGCTTTATAGTAATGTGTAGATTATAGATACTTAACATACAACAAAAATTGAGTTCTTGATCGATTGATGAAATTGGTGCACTTCATCAAGATTTAGATCATTACACTATGAGTTCTAGATGAGAAATGTTTTACTTTTAACTTGTGAGTAGTCCTCTCACATTAATAATGTTAGTATGTTTGTAATACGTAAAATTAGATCATGCGATAGTAGTCTTTATAAAAATATTATAATAAATAAAGATTGGACAGTTGTTGCTATTGCATGGGTGGACAGTATAGTGAAATTGAACGTATATGTTTTGATATACTATCGGTGAATTTTTTACTATAAGATCAATAGTCTTGTATGTCGGGTATGTATCTTTAGTTAATTAAGACAGGCTTAAACAATAGAGTTTCTATTTATTTATTTTTTCATGAAATGAGCAATCACCCTCATAATTGTTTAAGATAATTTGTGAAAATCTAGGGCCATGAAAAATAACTAAGAGTATTGCTTTAAAATTTTCACCCTTTAGCTAAGTAGTTATATTTTTGAAGATCTTATATTATGGATTAGATGTCAAAGGATAGTAGATATCATTGAGGGAAGGCGATAGTACTAATCAATAATATCTCAAAGATGGGTACCCCTCTATATAATACCCATAATTGACAAATGATGAATGAAGAGGGGTATTTTTAGTCATATGCCTTCATATAGTGATGAATGAAAATATTTAAAATGTAAAATATAACTATTTAAATAGTAGGGACATTTTGATCTTTTAGTAGTTAAGGATAATATATCTTTTAATCCCTAAGGTAGCCCTAAAATCTAAATGGCAATTATGGTCACTACAAAAACTATTTGTGTTATTTGTGGAGTGAGAGAGTTTATTTTATTCTACAATGTCCAATTTAATATAAAAGTTTGAATAAAATAAATAAGGATTGGCCTAATAATTAGATTGGATCATGTATTTATTATTATGGATTTTAATTAAGGCTCAGATAAAATAATAAATAAATTGGGCTAAGGTTTTATTGAGGTTTTAATAAAAAATTCAAGACAAATAATAAAAAAGGCCCAATTAGTAGAAAACAACCCTAACATGTCTTGGATTAGGGAATAGAAAGCCATGAGAGTTTATTTAATCCTTATGGACGTTGGCTAGGGTATATGTGAGGTTGTGAGAATACTTTAAAAAGTCAAAAGTTTTACCATTACACATATTTCATGCATATAAGTAAACGTTTGGCAGGTCTTCCAATTAGAATAAGCCCGAAAGTCACGGTTTAGACAAATTTTGGATAGTCTACTAGTCATTCAAATCCAATTACCTCATAGTTTCCTCTTATTCAGGAGGAAAAATAAGAATGTGATCCTAAACTTTGATTTAATTTTAATTTTTCACTGTGCTTGTGTGATATTCGATTCTACAAGTGGTATCATATCATGATTTAATACATAGGAGTATGATTTAGGCAAATAAGCAGTGGTGGTAAATCAATTCTTTTATTTGTACAATTGATTTCTAGATTACTAGTCAACCTTGTGAATGGAAGTATAAGATCTTGTAATCATTATTTTTCTTTATTGACTGGTTTTTAGTTTTTTGATAGAATCTGATGTAAATCTTTCAAGTAGAGGTATAAACAATTGTAAAATTATGTTTTTTTTTTCATGAAAGATTTTATTTTTCACCAAGATTCAGGTTCTAGACATAAGAAATCAATTGGTACCAGCAATGGGTTGAAGAAAAAATGTAGAAAAAGTGAAATGATCAAAATTAGAGTTGTTCAGAGTTGAATTGAAGTTTCTGGTAGTGAACTAGAAGCCAAATGATGCCACTTCCTCTAGGTCAAGCAGTGTCGCTAGCTGTCTAGAGGAAGTGGCGGTCGTGTTGTTCGAACAATGGTGCCACTGGCACTATCCTCAGCGGTGCTGCTCAGTCTCTAGAAATTCTTGCTGTGCTATTCTACAACGGGTGGCGCCGCACCCCATAGTTCTAGCGGTGCTACTTAGTCTGTGTACCTGATTTAATGTAGTTTTTTCTGTAACTTTCAAAAATCAATTGTATGTGATCTATATTTTTGTGCATAATTTTTATTTATTTCTATAAATAAATTGCATGAAAAAGTAGGTGGAACCACCTTAGGACTAACAAGAATATTTGTAATATATGATGTTTAATCTTACCTATTTGGTTATATAAGTTAAAAGAATAGAAAGAGTATGAAAATAATTTGTTAAGTTTTATACATACTTTATTCTTTTATTGTGATTAAAGAATAAATTATATTTCAATTATATGTGTTAATTTAGATTTCTTAAGTGAGATTCTTGATATATTTTCTTAAAAGAGTTGTGCCCTTGAGATAAGAAAAAAAATTTGAATCTAGGAACTTTAAAATTAATTACCTAGATAATTTCTTGAAAAAACACAAGTAAAACCCATTAAATATAATATTAAGTGGGAGAGAAATTCTTACGGTCCCATGGCTTTCACCCCATTTAATGTTAAGGATTGTGGACTTCTTCAAGTTATTCTGGGAGTGACCCTGTATAGGGTGGAATTTCATAAGAATCCAAATTTAACAGATTGAACCAAACTAATCCAGGATAAGTATTATATTTGGCTAGCCCATGTTAGAGTCTATAATACTGTACTACCATAGTTTATGTGAAATAGTGGCTAGCCTACATTGGAACTAATTTGTAGATCATGAGCTAAACAATGTAGTAGTAGGTAGTTATATACTTGACTTATAAAATTATTAACTTTCATAAAAAGCTCTGTCAATTTTCTAAGAGCTAAATTTTAATATTTTGAGAATAGTTTAAGGTTTTATCTATTATCAAGATAAATGATATTTTTACTCTAACTGTATTTTTTATACGAATGGATACAAACTTATAATTTATTATTTACAAAATTTATAAAAATATTTGGTGGAGGTTCTTTTAGTCATTTAGCCATTATTCTCAAAAGAGAATAAGTTAATTAGCCCAAATTAAATGGATTGGAAAAGGAATTTGAACATAGTACTTACTTCTAATGAGTATAAGTATGTTCTAATATACCTTATTTTGAGATTGGGGAAAATTTCACTGCGGAAGAGTGTAAGGCTGAGAATGCATGGAAGAAAGCTGATGAGATGATTCGATGGTATATGTTAGCTTCCATGTCTAATGTTCTATAGTCAAAACATAAGAATAAGCCCACTCCTTATGGTATAGATTGATTTCTATGGGAAATGTTTGTTAACAAAAGCTAGCTGGTAAGATAGAAAGCTTTTATGGTAATTATGAATGCCAAGATAGCTTAGAAAGTATTTGTTAAAGAGTATATGCTCAAGATAATTGCTGTTTTCGAAGAAGTTTAGGTACTTGGTGCAATTATTGATTCTGAGAGTCAAATAGGCATAGTTTTTGGAACTCTGTTGGAATCCTTTACTAAATTCAAGTTAAACTATAACATGAATAAATGAGCATGACTCTTTCAGATTTAATGAAGGACCTTCAGATGGTAGAGAATATCATGAAGCTAAAGTCTACAACTCTATTGTCAAAGGCTTCATTTTCTGGAACTAAGCTTATAACTAAGAAGTCCAAGAAGAAAAAGGGTAATGTAGTTGGATTAGCCAGCACTGCGGCAAATGCCAAGTGAAAATATAGGTGCTTCAAAGATGGTAAGAAGGGTTATTGGAAAAAGGAATTCCCAGATTTCTTAGCCAAGAATACAAGTAGTTTTTTTTAGAGTTTATTTTAATAGTTGGATCTTTTTCCACTTGGATTATATATTCTGAAACCACTTAAATATTTTTTCTCGTCTATGATGCCACCCCTATTCTTTTCTTATTCCAATGTTTCTTTTTCCCTGAAATTGGAAAAAAAAATCAAATGTTGTTCAGCTAAAACCTCCTTAGCCATCACCCTTCTTCTTTCTCTCTCTCTCTCTCTCACTCTCAGCACTAAAATTCCTCTTTTCTTCTCAAGCAAATTACCACCATTATTGAAGGAAAACTTTTGTACAAAGCTTCTTCTTTGGATAACATTCATGGCTAGAAATTTTGAAGTTTTTAGTGGAAACAAAAGCTAGAAAACACCATATTTCTTCTCTAAGGCTATTCGAATCAAGCTTAGCAAGAGGTAACATCAAAAGCTTTTCTTTTTCCTTTGATTCCTTATTGCCGCCATTCTTGAAGGAACTAGGTTTGATGTTTCAAAAATTTCCAATATATATGTATATTTTTGACAAAAGATAATTAAAAAATTATGTATATGAAATATACTTACTTAAATCTTAGAAAAGAAACCCTCTTTCAAAGGATTTTTTATTAAAAAAAAAAAATTTCTCCTTATTTGATGTATTCCTGAAAAGTTGGAATTTTTCTAAGACTGTAGATGATTTCTTGTGAGATCTTAATATATATATATATATATATATATATATATATATATATATATATATATTGCATTGTTGATTCCTCTCTCTACTCTCTAAGGATGTGTTTTCATGAGTTTATAAGTTGAAGAACTTGATTTCTTGAAGCAAAAATTAAACTATATATTTGCTAGAATTTTTGCAATTTTGCAGTAGTTATGGGATTTAATTCAAATTTATATAGAAAAATAATTTATCATTCCAAGACCTTTTGAGATTATTTTTCAGACATTTTATAGTTGAAAACTTTTTTTATTCAACACTTTCTAAATTTATGAACTTTCTATATATGAAAAATTTTCCTTTAAAAAATCTTGCATGTGTAGACATTTACCATTTTTAGAAACCTTCCATTTCTGCAAGCCTTCCCTTTTTAGAAACCTTATATAAATTAAACTTTCATTTTTCAAAAACCTTCTATAATCGGAGCTTTTCCATTTTGAAAACTTTCTATAAATGGAAAGTTTTTAAATTTATCCACTTGGACATGGGAGCCAAAGTAGTTAATTTTAAGCAAACAAACTTTTTTTTTTTAATGGACTGCCAAAGGCCAATTTTTATTTATATTTTTGAAGAAAACATAGCAAAAGAATTATCCAGGATCAACAAACGAACTTACATGCAAAAGAATTTATATTTATCCAACAAAAGAATTTTTATTTATATTTATAAGCTAACGAACTTATATTTTCATGTTCATGCGTACAAATCATAGTATGACTATTTTTAATAAGTGGCTCCTATTATTTATGCTTGAGCTAAATGTTGTATATAGAATTATCTTTGCTTACCACAACATATGAATATCAAGGCATGGTTAGCCTTACCACAACATATGAATTCAATTGACACTCGCCGCAGTTGGTTCAACTGGGCAACTCACGGATCCTCGTGGCTTGCTAAAGCCAAAGTATCTGCAATGGCTATCACGGTTTACTACATATGGCTGGCACGCAATCAAACACTTTTTGAAGGAGTTGCCTGTCAACCTTTGGAAACTATGAAGAGGATCAAAACATATATGTACTCTATTATTTTTATCTTATACCCTCATGTTTTGACCCAATTTGAGGATTCTATCTGTCACAACTAGTTAATAGTTGCATTACTATTAACTAGTAAGATCCTGTGTACATACACTTTGATCAATATACACATTTACATCTTGATAAAAAAAAGAATTATCTTTGCTAAAAAATATGAGCAATGAGGAAAACTTTGTTTGGCTAATATTTTGAGTTGACTTGACATGATATGCTATGGGAGCTTGTATAAATGAAATTGGTAACGTTGAGTACTCAGTGAGGGTGAAGCTTCTATATTAGTCGTAGTGGGAATACGAATGTCTTTCAGTATGTGGCCACCTCTAGGAGATTGACACTTGTTAACTAACGTGCTAGTATAGGAGAATTAAGCCGGTCCTCAGCTAGAGATGGTATTTAGAAAGAACTGATGTTGGAAGTGGAACAGTCGGATTGAGATTGAGTAAGAGAGGGATGAGTATCTCACTTGGTAGGATGTACACTTATCTAGTAGCTTGGTATTGCTAGTACTACACCTTCAGGTAGGCATTACCTTTGTACACTTATACCGCCGGTAGTATGGAATTGCGTGGTCTATACCTATGGGGTTGGAGCTACCTCTTAGCCCTTACACCGCTAATTTTGATGATATAGATTATGGATGCTCCGCGAACACAAGCAGTAAACATTGGGAATTTTGGAACTGATACTTGTAAAAATATTTACTTATGCTCAATGCTCTTGTTTATTGGTATCAGAGCCTAGACTTAGATAAATGATTGAATTATTTGGGATAGAATTTTTAAGTATTATGATTTGTCACTAATTTAAGTGTGCTTTATGTGTGTAGGATGGCTAGGATATATAGGATTGCTCGCAAAAATGCAGTATGGCACCCATCTTATCCTATTCAGCCATTTGACGATTTTTTCTTATTGGGTCATCAGAAGGGGAAGAGCTTGACTAGAATGATAGTGATAATGCGGTTCAGACTAAGAGTGATTAGGGGGTTCAGGTCAAGAGTGATAATGAGGTTTAGAACAATAACAACCCTGAGGTTTAGGATTTAGGTACTATGAGAACCAGGATAGTAGTGATAGTAAGGTCGAGATAATGGCCCTAGGTAGATATGATCTTGGTGAGATAGATTATGGAGAACCCAAGAATGAGCTAGAAGAATATATAGCTTCTCAAGAGCTAGACTTGAAAAGTTTAGGGTACAAGAAAAGATTGAAGGATACCATGAGGGACCTAGCAAGAGGGCTAGGACTTTAGGGACTTTGTTTCTATAGAGGGATTGATGAGAATAAACTCTCAGGTGAGTAGACCTGACAAGGAATATTGTAGAAGAGCTAAACGAGCTTGACTCTAGTGACTCTAGTGATACTAATTTTGATGGTAGGAAGAATAATAATTGGCCAGGGTGGATTGGGGCAATATAGCGAAGTTAGACTTATTTAGACCTTGTTTCTACGGAAAGGTTGGTGAGAATGGACTGCTCAGGAAAGTAGAACTAACAAGGAACATTGGAGGATAGCTAAATGAGCCTGACTCTAGTGATACTAATTTTGATGGTAGCAAGTAAGAATATGTGGCTAGGGTGCATGGACTTGGGCAATATAAGGAAGCTGTTAATTTTGAATGATTTAAATACGTTTGCTATTTGTGTTTTATTTATTTTGGGATTTTAATGTTTCAAGTTATGTTTCATGCATGGATATTAAGTTATACAATGAACGCTATGAACTCTTTTAAACTTAGAGGTCTATACTTACATATATATATGAAATAAATCCGTGTATTGCACTACCTTTTTGTGACACGTTACTTGGCAAATATGTAGCATTTGATTATAATATACATTCCATATGAATATGATTATTTCCTTTATAACTTCCATAACAACGGTGCAATGTTTGTGGTCAAGAAGATGCCTTCTCATCAAATAGTGACCTATAGTGGTTGAGTTCCTAAGCCAAAATTGGAAACTCTAGAGAATGAGAATGAGCAAAACCCCAAATAGGATGAGGTAGTTGGTGATAGAGAGGAGCTAGAGCTTGTATCGGAAACACTTGTTGAAGTGTCTATTGGACAGGCCTTTTAGCAAGTGGTCAAAATCTATCAAATGATATGTAAACAAAAGTGAGCTTCTCGAGGAGAGGAAATGGTTCTAAAATGTTTCTTGAAGTTCCAACTTCCGATGTTCTTTAGTGAAGTAGAATAAGAATAGATGGTAGAGTTCTGGATAAAGCAAATAGAAGACATTTTCAACATTCTGAATTATTCGAAGTAGTGTATGGTCAAGTTTGCTGTATTCCGGTTAAAAGGACCAGCTAGAGATTAGTGGTAAAGAATCCAGGAGGATTGGGAGAATAATGAGCAGGAATGGAGCTGGGAAAGTTTCATAGAGGCCTTCATGGCTGAATTTATTCTGCAATTGGTGGTAAAAAAGTGGAAGACGAATTCTAAAACCTAAAGCTTGGTGGTATGTCAGCAGCCTTGTAAGCATCCCAATTTAATAAGCTCTCAATGCACTATCAACATGGAGCAGAACTACACTAGGCAATTCATGAAAGGATTGAAGCTAGGTGACCTATGCTACGATAGTAGAAGTTCCTACTCGGATGGAAAATGAGGACGAGCAACATAGTACTAACAGGTCACCCATTGCTAACACCAAGCGACTTCTTAACAAAAGGCCATCGGGACAACAATGGGGTAACTGGGGAAAGCTAAAAGAATCAGGGTAAAAAACCATAGTGAAAACATAGCGGAAGTTTAAAAGTTTTACATTTTCTCTTTGGCTTTATCAAAGAGTGCTTAAGTTGCGATTGAGTGGAGTGCTAATCTTTTGGCGTTCACTTTGAAGACTTTGGCTCGAATCTTGCCAATTTTCTGCTCTTGTGCTTTAAGCTTTGACCTATTGGCCTTTCAGAATATGACCTTACCTTATTCTGGGTAGTGAAAACTAAGGGTTAAGATCTTAGGCCTATCTCTTGACTCACTGCTACAAAGCAGAATCAAGAAAGTCTTTCTCTTCAATTTCTATTAAATAGAAATCAAGAAAAACTACCCACTATTAGAAAGATAAAAGTTTTCCTATAGGAGAAAGAGAGAGAGATGAAAGAGAGAAAGATGAGGCATCCAAAACAGAGAGAGAAATCCTTAGGGTTTTGGCTTTTTGATACAACCTCTATTACCCAAGATGACATAAAATATATTTTGTATCAACCCTAAACCTTACATCCCTTAAAAAGTGGCCAACTAAGGCTTACAAAAGGCCCTAGCTGTCCAACCTAAAGCCCTGGCTGGCTACCCCTAACTTAGATGGGATAGGCCCTACTATTTGGACTTCGATTCAGACTACTGGGTTAGGCTATTAATTATTTATTTAATCTTAGATCAAAACAAACCCAAATAAGTAACAAAATAACCAAAATGAACCAGACCTTTATCCTCAAGCAAATTTTACTTAGGTTAACTTCAATTATCTAATTTGAGCTCAAGCCTTAAATAATTAGTTAACCAAAAAATCAGGCTTTAGTTAATTCTCTTTTGGGTTTTTTATTTTATTTTAACTCAATAATAAATCATACTTATTAAATAAAATAAAACCTATTTACTTAAGGCCATATGCTTAGCCCAAAAATTAATCAAGCTTTATGGGCTACTTTGGGACCAAAAGACACATCGTCATTGACTATTAAAATGACTAAAATACTCTTATTACATAAATAGCTGTATTTTATATTTTAAATAGTTTCTAATATTATTATAATGAAATATTGATCCCTAAAGACAATACTGTGCTTAGTAATATCTCTGACCTACAGGTAAAATACCCCTCTATATAATGCCAGCTAAGAAGAGAAAAAATAGTGTACTAACACTCTCTAAATGACTATTACCATTCTTAAACCTCTAGTATGATATCTTTAGACTTCTAGTCCGATAATCCACAAATTCTTTATAATGTTTCTATTTTGTTAGGGAGCTACTCTTAAACAAACATCCAAATCATCTTCCCAAGACTCTGAATCTATTAAATCATCTGAACAGTTACAAGGGGTAATATCTCCAACTGGAGTATTGAAGCTAACTCGTATGAATTTGTCTTAACTAACTAGTCACATAGCTATCATACAAGTATATTAGTCATAAAATAGAATATCACCTATAGTATATTAAAGTATTTGCTTTCAGCTTCACTAGATCACTAACCTATACTTAAGTCGTAGGGTACCAGTCCACACTAGAGTAGTAGTTGTTTGAGTTTCTCTTATTTTAATATATTTAGAAACTACTACTACAGATCCTATTTTACGTATTTTAAATATACTTATGCCATGAAGTGAGATGACTACTTACTGACTAAAGGTAAGTCATTCCCTACTTGGAACTCATAGCATATAATAACCTTATCATGATGCCATTCTTATCAATCGGTTAAGAACCATAGTTTATATGTTGAGTAACTCATGATCTATATCTTACTGTGAAAGACCACTATTTATATGAATCACTTACTCAAACATAATATGTCTTTTTACAACATAAATCATATATAACAAATTAAAGTAAAAGACACAAATATTATTAAGAATAGAACTTTATATATTATTTTGAATTTACATTAGATACATAGTTTGGTGGGCATCCATTCCAACAAAAGTAACCATAGACTACTCCAACCATGGTAACTAACATCAAGATGACTTGCCGAAACTATAGCAGGAGAGGGCACCTGGAAAAGGACCGTTGATCCAAGTACGAGAACTGAAAGTGCTTCAACTGTGGTGACCTCTCACAAATGAGGAATAATTACTTGAAGCCACCAAGATTTAACCAAGGACTACCTGCTTTATCCACTCAACTAGTGAGCTGAAATAACACCACTGGAGTTGCAGGAGGCAGTGCCCAAAAATCACAAGTGAAAGCCATGGTGTTCACCTTGAATAGAGAGGACATGGGAAGTGATGCAATAATGGTAGAAAGTAAACTCGCTATCCAAGGCTTTCCTGTCAATGTTTTAATTGATTCCAATCCTTTGCATTCATACATTAATAAGGAATATGCATGTCATTTGGGTTGGGATAGATCATTATTATCTTACACCCTATTAGTGAGTACTCCACTAGAGAGGTCAGTAGAGGTGGGGACGTATGTACCAGATTGTGAGATAGAGGTAGGGACTAAAAAGTTGTCAGGAGATCTAATTGTCGTACATTTCAAAGATTACGATATTATATTCTGCATGGATTGGTTGTCAAAACATCATGCGTGAGTTGGTTGTTAGAGCAAGGTTATGCCATTTGTCAAGCCCAGGAGAAAGATGCCAGAGTTTAAAGGAAGTAAAGTGAAAGAAAACCAATATTTGATATTGGGAGTGAAGTCAAGAAAATTGATAAAGAAAAGATGCCAAAGGTGCTTGAGCCCAAAGACTAGATGTCGATTGAAAACACCGAAATTGTGAAAGAGTTTCTCAATGTCTTTCCAACTGAGTTGATGACTTTATCCCCGCCCGGCGATGTGGAATTTGTAGTCAATTTGATACTAGGGGAGGAGCCTATTTCAAGGACTCTATATTGAATGGCTCCACTGGAGTTGAAGGAGTTGAAGAAACAATTAGAGGAGCTTTTGAAGCAAGGCTATATTTGGCCTAATACACCATAGTAGGGAGCATCAGTATTATTCGTCAAGAAGAAAGATGGAACTTGAGGCTATACATAGATTATAGATGGCTAAATAATTTAATAATTAAAAACAACCACACTTTGCCTCTGATAACTGAACTATTTGATTAGCTACAACGGTCCTATTGTTACTCAAACTTGGACTCAAGATAGGAAAATTATCAATGAGATTTAAGGAGGAAGATATTCCCAAGATGGCATTCAACATGAGGTATGGACACTATGAAATTATTATTATGCCCTTTAGAGTAACTAATGCCCCTGTTACTTTTATGGATTTGATGCATCGAGTTTTTAGACCATATTTAGATAAGTTTGTGGTCATTTTCATAGTTGATATCCTAATTTATTCAAGGAGCCCGAAGGAGCATGCAGAACACTTGAGATTAGTTTTGCAAAAGTTGAGAGATCTTCGACATAATATTATTTTTAGGGCACTTGATCACTAAGGAAGGACCAAGATAGTCCAGCAAAGGTTGAAGCAGTCGCAAATTGGAAACCACTAGAGAACATCATAGAGATTCGTAACTTTTTAGGACTAGTTGGTTATTACTGCAGGTTTATCAAAGGATTCTTAACACTTGAATCTCTGATGAGAATATTACTACAAAAAGACATGCCGTATGTGTGGATTGAAAATTGTGAAAAGAATTTATGGGGGTTACAAAGGAGACTTATGATAGCACCCCTGTTAATTTTGTCTGAGGAAGCTAAATCATACTCATTGTATACGAAAGTATCAAAAGAAGGATTGGGAGTTGTACTAATGTAGGAGAACAAAGTCATAGCATATGCCACAAGAAAATTAAAGTAGCATGAGTAATTGTATTTGTACTGAAGAAGTAAAGGCATTACCTATAGTGTATGATGTATTTCCCAAGCACAAGAGCTTGAAATACATTTTCACACCAAACGATCTAAACCTAACACAAAGAAGGTAGATGAAATTTTTAGAGAAGTACCATTATCTAATATATTACTGTCCTAAAAAGGCGAATATAATGGTAGATGTACTAAGCTGGAAAGCAAAACCAGCCAGTCTCAGAGTGTAAGAGGTGCAAAGAATTCAGGAGATGCTACCTATAGAAGCAGAAGTGAAGGACCAGGAGGGTCTTTTGGCTGATACAGGTATACCTATTGGGGTATTTCCTTTTCGCTACCTTGGCCTGCCTATCATGCATGGAAAAATCCGTCTGTCTCTCTACAGACCTTTGCTTGACAGAATTAGATCTTACATTGGCCGTTGGCATGCACGTTCACTTTCTTATGCTGGCCACCTACTACTTATCCAAACTGTCCTTCAGGGTGTGGAATGTTTCTGGCTGTCCATTCTCCCCACTCTGGCCACAGTGATCTCTCAGCTGGATAGGGTGGCTCGTGATTTCTTATGGGACTCCAAAAGGTCATTAGTTGCCTGGAAGGATATCTGTCTACCCAAGACTGCCGGGGGGCTTGGCTTGCATCATCTCCAAACTTGGAACGGGGCGCTCTTAACAAGAATCATTTGGGATATACAATTTGATAAACAATCCTTGTGGGTTCAGTGGTTAGATCACTACTACATAAAGGGCAAATCTGTTTGGGAGATTGAGCACCATAGAGACCATTCTCCATTATTTCGTAAAGTGGTAGGAATTCGAGACCTAATACTTGAGCGAGAAAATGGTCCCCTTTCTGCGTCTGTGCTTCTACATAGTTGGGCTACATCTACCTCCTCCTTCACTTCATTGGCTTACGACTACCTTCAGTTACCTTCCTCGAAGGTTTTTTGGGCAAAAACTATTTGGAAGCAGGGACTTACCCCCAAGCACTCATTCATGGTCTGGCTGTGTGCTAGGGGGCGTTTGAAGACTAAGGATGCTTTTGTGTTCCGCTTGGATGACTTAACTTGTCCTTTGTGTAAAGCACATATGGAGACGACTAACCATTTATTTTTCAATTGCCCAGTGTCTGCATCCATCTAGATGGAAATTACACTGTGGATGGGCTTGCCGCAAGCAATGAATACAGTGCGGTCTTGTCTTAGGTGGTACAAGCATGCAAACCGTGGCTTATCCTGGATAGCAAAGGCTAAGGCTATTGCTATGGCTGCCACGTTCTACTACATTTGGACTGCACGAAACAAGGCGTTGTTTGAGGGAACCGTGTGCCAACCGTCGGATGTTACGAAAAAGATAAAAACACATGTGTACATTGTTATTTTTACATTGTATCCTAATATTCTGACTAGTTTGGAAATTGGTGTTCACGTCTGCTAGTTAATAGTCACCTTGACTATAAACTAGTAAACATTCATGTAAATTCTATTTGATCAATAAAAAACATTTTACATTGTGACAAAAAAAAAAAAAACAGAAGTGAAGGAGAAGAGAATATGGATGAGAAACTTAAGTGTGTGTCAGATTTGAAGAAGGAAATCATAGAAGCCCAATAGAAAGACCTAGAGTTCTAGGCATTCAAGAAGAATGAGATAAAAAAAAAAAAAAAGAAGGACAAGACTTCCGAGTTGATGGGTAAAATGTCAGGTATTTTTGAGATCGTTTGTGCAAATCCAATCACAGGGAGTTGAAAAGGAAAATTCTAGAAAAAACTCACAAGAGCCAATACACAATACATCTAGAAGAGTTAAAGATGTATCAGGATTTAAAGAAAATGCTTTGGTAGGCTAAATTGAAAAAGGAAGTTGCTCATTGTATTACTAGTTACCTTACATACCAGAAAGTAAAAGCTGAACACAAGATGTTAGCAAATTCTTGTAACCATTACCCATTCCCCTATGACAAAGTCGCAGCAAGATGCAGTTTGTGGGATGGTTGACAAATTGACTATGCAATCCATATTTTATAATACCAGTCAATATGAAGTATTCGATAGGGAAACTAGCATAGTTATATATATATATATATATATATATATATATATATATATATATATATCAAGGAGTGTAACACCCCTTAAATAAGTGGCCTAAATGGCCAGGGATGTCATCTCGCCCTTCTGGACTAGGGATCTTTATAACAGGAAAATAATAAGTAAAAAGCAAAGTAAACTAAATACTCGAATAATCCTCAAAGTTGGAATTTAATTTACTATCTAAATAAATCCTTATTACTTAACACATCATAGTTGAGCATTACTGGTAGAATTAAAATGTAACAAGATAGGGTAAAAGTATTAAAGTATTAAGATCTAATTCTCGGTCTTGATAATCTTATACTACCTTGAAAATCGTGGTTAGAAAAGACATGTGTGAATATAATTAATCCTAGTAAGTTCATAGTGTGCAAATGACAGTTAGAAAATCAACAGCATGATGCATGTATATGTAATCATTAAAGTGGTTGTAATCGTCAGAAAATTAGAGTTTATACACCTCAAATTCATTACCAAATTTTGGAGGGAAATTCAACGAGTATGACCAAGTACAATATCTAGATAAGAATTTTGTCGGGTAAATTATTTACATTCATAAACCTGGTTCGAATATTTATTGCGGCGAAAGTCTTGAACTCGTCATTAACAAATTATATTGCGTATCGGAACTACACATCTATGATACTTTACAAATATAACCACGGCAAAATCAATGCCGAAATGGCACAATGGGTAGGGTGTACATCCCTCCCAAGAGGATACCCCACCATCCCTCTCATAAATAAACAGAGCAGATGGACCACGTTCATTGTCTGGTTCCCCTTGGATATCGTGTTGCTATCTAAAGACCCGACTCAACTATTAGGACTGACGCCCCGTTTGGAAAAGATGTCCCTCTAACGAGGCTAGTCCTATAGTCTTGTTCCTTGAGTATTGAAGTCTAAAATAGTGCAGTTTAAGAAATTCCCATAGTCTTGTTTCTTTTTCTTTATGTCTCGGGCAGGCTTTCAAACTTTGAGAGCACACGCAGCATTTCATCAAGTGCAGAAGGCCAAACCACAGGGTCCTTTTTTTTTTTTTTTAATTAAACCACCAAAAGGTGGGTGAAATTTTATTCATAAAAAATAAATAAAACAATGAAAGAGCTATATGTTCAACAATATTTTTTAACACGAAACCCTCTTACTTTTTGTCTAGTAACCATTGTATATTGAGGTAGAGTTTGTTTTTGTTGTCGATACTTTTTGCCTAAACTATGAAGATCAGGATCATATTCATCTCCAGAACACTCCACTAAATCTACGAATAAATTCGAAACTAGAGTGACAATAGAAAGATTCTTCTCATTTCGCAATTGTCTGAGATGCTTGTTGTGCTCCTCTTCAAAACTAGGACGAAGCAATTTCTTTTTTGAGTCGAATATGTAACCTGTTGGCCGAACCTTATCCTGAAATATTTGCGAAACCTTATCCTGTAATATTTTCGGTCTAAGCACTATGTCGTCTATGGGGCTTGTTAAGCTATGCAGAGAATGAAAACCCTGACCTTCGAGAGTTTGTTGATCTTCATGCTGAGCTTGTTGTTTTCTGAGAGTTTTTGGTCTAAGCACGTGCTTTGCACTCTCAACCACCTGAAGATATGTATTAAATTGCATGTCATTGATTAAAAGATCTGCAAGTTCTTGCTGCCCATCAACTGAGCGTCTCCATTGGCCTGTTCCAGGTGGCTGCCGTCACTCTGGCTATGTGGCGAAACTGGCCCCCTATCAAGCGAGTCCAATATCTTCCGGACAGCATCAACGACAGGGACATCGGCATGAACCCCAGGAGACTGTGCTGGAGTAGGCATTGATGTGTGAGTTGGAGTAGACGGTGACTTAGAGAAAGACTGACTTGGATCATCAAGGGCCAACGTTTGAGCATGAGATGCATTAGTAACCACAGCATCAGAGATTGAGTATGGCTCAGTCTGATAAGGCATAGACTGAGAATTTTCAGGAAGAGGATATTCACTTGAGATATGAACTGTGTCATGGGCATCATTGAGAAGTTTGGTAGGACTCATAGAGGTGATGTCCTCACCAAGCAAGCACTCTTCTGCTAGAGGAACTATCGGCTGCAGGACTGTCGGCAGAAGAAGTTCTTCCGGCTGTGAATGAAGCGATGCTTGCGGATCAACATTCTGATCTTTATGTATCAGAACTTCATCCTTTGCATCAATATGCAATGATGACATAGGTTATCCTGGCTGAGCAGATGGATTCTTCAGCGATTGCTGATCATTACAAGTTTGTGATCCTTGAGAAAAAAAAAAAAAAAAAGAAAGCTTGGATACATGTAGACAAGTTTGTAACAATGATAGTCCACGAGAAATTTTGGAAATTTCTCAAGTTCTTGTATATGTGAATAATGTTAAAAGGAAAAAAAATTAACTTTGCTATATGAAATTTTAATTAAAATCTTACATCATTATTCAAATTTTACTTTGAGTGTAATTAGTCTTTTAATTTTCGAAAATTTCCATTTGCCATCTTCGTTCATTTGACCATCAATCAAAAGTGGTCAAAAGTAACAAAAGTTAGAAAACATTTAGCATATATATATATATATATATATATATATATATATATATATATAAGTAGTTGCAGAAGCACCTTGTAGTGATACGTGGCACCATTAGCGATTGACATTTGACAATATAAAATTTATTTTTTTTCTTTTTTGGAAGAAATATGAAGGGTTTTCTTTTTAAAATATTATGATTATTTAAATTCAATAAATTCATATAGATAGGAACCAACATTATAATTTTCTTTTCAGAATGAGATAATTCAGATGAATTTAGATAAATTTTTAATAAAATTTATCTATTTATCTCTCTATTAAATACCTTTCATATTCAAATCATTAAGATTTAGATAATTCAGATGATTTTTGATGAATGGCTGACCATGCACTATTTGCTCCGCTCATCCGATGATGAGGCTCATCTCATCCTCACCATCCCGGACGAGTGAATCCTTTAATTTAATTAAGTAAATTAATTTAATTAGATATCTATTTAAATTTAATCGATTTAATAGATTTAGATGAAGATAAATTCAGATGAAACTTATTAGAACTAAGGGTGAGTTTGGTTCGCGAAGGGAAGGGGAAGGGGAAAGGGGAGGGGGAGTGGAATATTTTACTTCCATAAGGAGAAGTAAATGTAATTACTGTCATCCTATTTGGTTGGAGTGGAAGGGAAGTAAATATAATTTACCTCTCATTGTTTGGTTGTAAGGTATATAGGGAGGAAATAATTATTAAATTACTATTATACCTCTAAAGCTAATTCATAAAAAATTACAAAATATGGTAGAATTGTAATAAAATAAATACCCTAGGATAAGAGGGTCTTTTCACCCTCATTTACTTCCCAAACCCTCCAAAATGGAGAGGAAGAAAAATCTGAGACATATACTTCCCCTCCTCCAATCACTCCAATCAAACTAAGTAAATCATACATTTACTTCCTATTTTACTTCCCCTCCTCTTTTCCTTCCTACTTTCACTCCAACCAAACTCACCCTAAGACTTCTCCTCTTTTTAATTTATCACTTATCATCTTTTTGAGAATTTTAAAAATATTGTTCAATGTTTATATCATTCACTATAATTTAAGAGAAATTATCCTGTGCAATGCACAAGCATCAATGTTTATACATATACATACATGTATATGTATATATACATATACACATATACATATACATACATGTATACATATGTATGTATATGTATATATGTATATGTATACATATACATACATGTATGTATGTGTGAGTGTGTGTGTGTGTGTGTGTATAAATAGTAGCTCCAGAATAACCCTACAATGACATGTGACACTGTTATTTATTGACATTTGTCTATATAAAATTTAATTGAAAGGTTTAGTTTTCATTTTAGAATATCAGGATTATTTAAATTCAAAAAAATTCAAATATATAAGAACAAACATTATTTGAATACAAATGAACTTTCTTGAACCTACTAAATTTAGGAGATTCACTGCATTCTGACTATTAGGATTTCAGAACAAGACGAAACATCATACATCAGGAGCTGTATAGCTATCTCTATTGTACACATTTCTTTATGTCTCGCCCTCTCTGGAAATAGGCAAATTAGGAAAGAAGCATTGGGCAGAGGACTCAAAAATTCAAATATTGATGGTGCACTTTAACCGCTCCTCGAAATTTTTGCATCTCGCGCTTGCGTTCAAGCTTCCATTACGTTATCTGCCGGGAAGCCAAAGCTTTAGATACTACATAGGTTCAGAGAACCCTTTTAAATTCTATATCTTGGTGAATTGCAAAGAAGAAATAAATTTAACGCAAAGAAACCATAAAAATGAAATATTGTAGAAAGAAAGAATCCCAGATGGATAGTTTGTGTCTGAAGGTGGGGATACATGGGATAGTGCCGCTGATTGGGGTAGGTGGAGTTGGAAGTTTAGAACTCCATATGAGCAATCCTTCTCAAATTAGCGCCACCACCATGGGTCGTTCGTCGATGGCTATTTCGGTAGAGAATCCGTCAATGTCTTTGCCGCAGAGGAAATCTCCCTAGGGATTCTCTTTTAGGTACCCGCTTGGATCTCTGTGGCCTAAAGAAGGTAAAAACAGGTACGACGTTGCAATAGCTGTGGACGACGAAGTTTTGGCAGACGAAAAATAGGACAAGGAGGAAAAAGGGGGTGGGGAGAATGAAGGGCAATATGGGAATTGGATGTTCAAGATTTTGCACGTTAGATCTATGTGGAAGCAAGATGATAATGACGTACGGATCAAAGCACACCTGGAAGAAGGAAATGAGATTCCCAACCACGAAGAGTAGAGCAGTGAATGTACTCTTGGTGATGAAGAGTGTGATGTATGTGCCATTAGTGACGATAATGATGAAAAGGTAGACTTTGATAGAGATTCATTTTTGAAGCTACTTTAGAAGGTGCCGTTGCTGGAAGCTAGGTTATATGCTCGAATGTCATTTTTGGGAAACTTGACTTTTTCCATACCTCAAATCAAGGTAATGCCCAAGACTTTTTTGGTTCTTTGTTTGGATTAAAGATCTTTTCTTTCGCAGGAAATATGCACAGGAAAATATTACTTTTAGGATCTGTATTTGATTTTCTTTGAAAATGAAGTAATTGCTAAAGTGGTCTTTTTCTTTCTCTTTTTCTTCTTTTTCTCCTTTTAACTATAATCATACAAGGTAGGATCTGTTTTGTAGGTTTCATACCAAGGTGGATGCTTTTTCCTTCTATGGTTCTTTTCTTTGAATTTTACCTACATTCTTTAGACCCTGCAACATTAATCTTCTACGACTCTGGATGCATTTGTTATTAATAGGACAGTCTTATTGGTTACTATTTTCTGGATTAAGTAGTCCAACTAGATAATTTCATTTGTTAAGGAATTAAGGAAAAGTTTTTGTTCATGGTCCTGTATTAGATTAATTTCACAAAGGGTAAAAATCTTATTTGAATAAAAAATCAATTACTTAGTTATGGCATTTGAGTGGAAGGTGCCTTGAGGGAACTATTCCTATGAGAAGAACGGAAGAAGAGGATATCTTGGGAACAAGCTCTATGGCTGATTTGTGAAGGCAAATGGTAGCAATGTATATATGACCAGTCTCTGGCAGATTTTCCAAAAAACTCACAAGCAGGGAAACTACACTAATGACAAAAGCTTACGAACTTAGGCCACAAACAATGAGGACAAATACTCTTTTTTTTTTTTTTGGATGCAAATGTAAATAGTATAATATTAATCAAAAAGAATTTACATGGTTGACTAGTTTCCAGTCGAGTAGACTACAAACTAGAGGATCTCATTACATGCCTCGATACTAGTCTGAACATTAGGGTACAGCGCAAAAATTACAGTGTACACATGTGTTTTAATCTTTTTCACAATATCCCTCGGATGGCAAGCTATACCCTCAAAAATTGCCTTGTTATGGGCAGTCCAAATGTAGTAAAATGTAGTCGCAAGAGCAGTAGACCTGGCCTTAGAGAACTAAGAGGTACCCCGGTTGCCATACATACTTATACCACCTGAGACAAGCTTTTGCTGAATTCAGAAAATGTGGGAGACGTAACCAATTTTTCACATCAGTCCAAATGGTAGCGGACACCAAGCATTTGAAGAACAAATGATTCATCGTTTCTAGTTGAGACTTACACAAAGGACATGTCAAGTCATTAAGTCTGAGGCCAAGAGCATCTTTGGTCTTAAGCCTACCCTTCGCACATAACCAAAGAATGAATGAGTATTTGGGCGTTAAACCCTGCTTCCATATAGTATTGGCCCAATACGTAGAGCGTGTAGTAGATCTCAGATAGTCGTAGGCAAGAGAAGTGAAAGAAGTATTACAGTTAGCCCAGGAATGGATTAGATCAGCTGCATAGTGTGACTGACCTTCACGCTCAACAATTATGTCTCTTATTGCCAGCAATTTACGAAACAAGGGAGAATGTTCCTTATGATCCTCAATTTCCTAAATAGAACCTCCTTTCAAGTAGTAGTGATCCATCCATTTGACCCACAAAGATTGCTTCTCCGCCTGTATGTCCCAAATGATTCTAGACATAAGAGCACCATTCCAAATTTTTAAGTTCCTCAACCCAAGACCACCCTCAGACTTTGGAAGGCAGACATTGTTCCAGGCAACCGGGTGTTTATTAGAGTCCCATAGGAAGTCCCGAGCCATCCTTTCCAGCTGACAGATAACAGCAGATAGAGTAGGAAGAATTGACAGCCAAAAATATTCGACCCCTTGGCGCACAGATTGAATCAGCTGTAGCCGCCCAGCATAGGATAGTGAGTAAGCAGACCATCTCCCAATGAAGGAACCAATACGATCAAGTAAAGGTTTAAAGAAAGTTAGTCTAATTCTTCCATTCATGATTGGTAGGCCAAGGTAGCGAAAAGGAAGCTCCCCAATAGGAATGCCAGTGTCAGCCAAAATTGTTTCTTGATTATTCGGATCAATCCCCGCAAGATAAATACTGAATTTGTCCTTATTGATTTCAAGACCTGAACAACTTTTGAATTCTTCTAGGCAGTCAAAGAGAATGCGGATAGAAGAACAGTCACCCCTAGCAAACATCATGAGGTCATCCGCAAAGGCAAGGTGGGTAACCCTTAAGGCCTTACACTTGGGGTGGTACAAGAATGATGTCCCAAGTGTATGAACTTTGACAACCCTTGAGAAATATTCTAAACATATGACAAACAGCAGTGGAGAGAGAGGGTCTCCTTGCCGCAGGCCCTTAGCTCCAGTAAAGTAGCCATGCACATTTCCATTGATAGCAACAGAGAAGGAGGTAGTGGTCACACATTACTTAATCCAATTCACAAAAATATGGGGGAATCTAAGCTCAGTATGTAGGTCTAATAAGAAATCCCAACTGACAGAGTCATAGGCTTTCCTGAGGTCCACTTTTAATGTACATCTTGGAGAAACTCTTTTGCTGCTATACATACGCAGCAGTTCCTGAACTAGTAAGATATTATTTATCATGAGCCTGTCGTGGATGAATGCGGTTTGTGCCCTGTCCACCAGATGAGGGACCACCAGTTTTAGTCTTTCTAATAGAATTTTAGAGATGATCTTATAGACCACATTACAGCAAGATATTGGTCGATAGTCACCCACCCTATCAGCATGAGCATTCTTTGGCACCAGGGTAATAATAAAGTGATTAATCTGTTTAAGAATTTTCCTCGAACTAAAGAATTCTATAACTGCATCACACAAACTCCGCCCAACTGTATTCCACACCTTTTTGAAAAATAATACCGAGTAACCATCAGGCCCAGGAGCTTTGGAATCCTCAATATCCCATAGAACAAGTCTAATATCCTGGGTAGTTACATCCATAACCAAATCCACCATCATATTATGAGGCACTAAAGGACCAGTCCTGACAAAGTCCACATTAATTCCCCTGCATTCAACCCTAGTCCCCAGAAGCTTCTTGTAATAGTTAACAAATTTGTCCGCAAGAGCCATTGGGGTATTGGTCAGTCTACCATCCTCCATAGTGATAGAAGAGATAAAGTTCCTCTTTTTATTACGATTGACAATGTTCCAAAAGTAATGAGTGTTCTTATCAGAGAGAGTTACATACCTTCCTTTAGCAAGTTGCTGATAGAACTTCAATTCTACTTCCGCCAACCGCCAAGCTGACCTTTTGCACTCCTTGAATTGTGCTATCAGAAATTGATCTGCCGGGTTGCTAAGTAATAGCTGTTGTGCATTTAGTAGAGCCTGGTTCGCTTGCTCGACCCGTTCAGAAATGTGAGAGAATTCCTATTTGTTGAGTTTCTGCAAGTAACCCTTAAGCATCTTCAGTCGATGACAAAAAGTGAACTGGTGGTAACCCTAGAATTCCTGATCCCAAACCTCTTGAACGATATTATGGAATGAATCATGTTCAGACCAAATATTAAGGAACTTGAATAGACATACATATCTTACATTGTTGTCAACCACAAACCAAATGACAGGACTATGATCAGAAATGCTCCCAATGGGGAAAAACTCAACAGAAGCCTGTGTAGGGCATTGAAACTATGCTGCATTACCCATAACCCAATCAAGTTTGGACCACACTCTAGAATTTGTCCAAGTATATCTTGATCAGACATAAGGAAGGTCCTCCAGCCCAATATCCTCACATAGAGCCGACAGGTCCCTAATTTCATACGAGGAAGGCATAGAACCACCAAGCTTGTCCTCGATATGTAAATAGGAATTGAAATCACCCATAAGAATCCACGGATCCGAAATTGATGAAGATAAAGACTGAATATCCTCCCATAAACTTCTTCTAGCCATAACCAAATTGTAAGCATAGATAAAGGTGAAGGAATAGGTAGTATGGGTAATCTTACAACTGATACTCACAGTGATCTCTTGAGGCGTGCAGTGAAGTAAATGAGCATCCAGCCTAGCATCATTCCATAGGATAACCACTATGCCTCCTTCTGATTCATCCAAGTTTTGAAAAGCTGACCAATTAGGGAATTTTTGGTGTAGAAAATTATCCACCCCAACAGCATTCATCTTTGTTTTCAATAAACCAATAACGTCCACATGATGATTAGAAATAAAATTTCGAACCCCGGGATGTTTGAGGGTCATGTTGAACCCTCGAATATTACAACATGCTACTCTCATTGTGGGCTAACTAGTACCCATTGGGCACTAATTAAGTCAACACTCCGCTGGGCATATTTGTTCCATACCGAAGAAATAAATTTTGTTGCCTGAGTAGTTACTTTACCAGTATTGCCCACGTTCACTGGAACCTTCTCATCACATCCTTCTAAATGGGAAGGGGAGAATTATTGTCTAAGTCCAACGTGTGCATTCAATTTTTTTTGCCAATGCAGCCGTCCCCTATGCCTAACCTTTGATCGGCCTTTAGTCTGAGTAGGTTGGTTGCTCGGTCCATTAGATGAGGAAGGGACGTCAACAATAGCATTTCCCCTATGATCTTGGATGTCATTTGTATGCTCACTACTTACCATATTCTTGTCCAAATTAAGAACCGGCTGTTTCCCCTTGTCTTTGCTTACAACACCTATCTATTCGGTCCGAACCTGGGATGTTGATCTCATATTTTGGTTCTGTCTAACCGGGGCTGACATTGGCCTAGTTGGAGACCATGTACTACCCTTCCGCCCCTTTCTATTCCCTTCATTTCTGTTAGCCACCTGCTGTTCCTTTCTTTTCATGATTTCCCCCACACATGCCTCAGTAACATGGCCAACTTTGCAGCAGCATGAACAGTACGAAGGCTCAAACTCAAACTTCACTGCTGGTTTTTGATCTTACCTGAAGGCATTCTGATTGGTATTGTCTTTGCCAAAGGCTTGGCCACATCAACTTCAACAAGCACTCTAGCATAGGATAGGCGATCAAAAAGGTTGCAGTAAGCATATCCGTCATGATCGGTATACCCACAGCCGATGCAATTTTGCTTAGGGCAGTCATATTCCAGCAACCGAGAGGCAAGGCAGGAAACGTGATCCATATAGGCATGATACTCACCTCAGCAAGAGAAAAATCAAAGTTATATGGCATTATTTTAAGCATCAAAGAATGCCCAAATATTGCATAAGGCCCCCCCCCGGAGGACCTTCTGCCTATCATCGTCAGTTTGGAAACGGAATATAAGCCATCCAGTAGCATGGGAATGCACTTTGGATTGAACTCCCCATTGTTTTGTGAGGTCTATTACTGCTTTCATGCCCGGGAACCTACCAGCAAACATCCCTACAAGACAGAAATCCAGCTTGCCCGTAGCTTCCATAAAGTCCCTTTAATCCAAATCAATGACATTACCCAAGCAAGGAATATGCTTGAGACGCATTCCATTCTACTGTTCAGGGTTACCTCTCACAATGTTTGCCCAAGAACGAGGAGGTTGAGAGGTCTGCAAAGAAATGGTGGGTGGCAGATGATTGTTTCCCACTAAAGGGGCGTTAGGTGCAAATGGTACATCTGGGACGGTTGGAGACTGGTTCCCCACTAAGGGAGGGTCCGGACCAGCCTGTGTAGGTACTTGAGGAGCAATTTGGAGGTCAATGGAGATAGATTGAATAGCTGGCCGAGGAGAGGGTGGGTTTGGGGTGATATCATTGGGCTTCTCCATGTTCTTACCTGGGGAGACAGCCATGGAATTTGCAGCAGAAGTGGCCCCCTCAAGAATACGCAACTTCCCACTTCTGGTCTGAACCATGAGGTCCAGCCCTTAGAACGAGAAAAGATTAGATAGAGCTAACCGAGATGTTGAAATAAAGCTGATTCCAAGAATAAGAAAAATACTTCCCCGGGTTTGGTATACCAGCAGACTAACATACATAGAAAGGAGGGAGGATAGTAAGCTTAATTGGTCTGATGAGTGGCGGGTTAGGTAGTATCGAAACCTGCTAGGAACCAGATGAGGGATAGCACATCAGAAAACCAGAAGGAATGGGTTGACAAACAGGTTTAAGCTGTGTGAAGAAGGTATAAGCAGATCAAAAGCTGATATAAAGAGGTATTTCAGGAGCAAGAGGCCAAGCTAGACCGGTGACAGAGGATTAACCAAGATTGGAAGAAAGAGCACCCCAACACACTACAAACAGATAGCAGTTAACTAGGAGATGAAGACCGAGTAGACAGAACAGTTGGAAGATGAAAGAAACCCGCTAACCAACTCAACAACGGATAAGCTGGACGGGTATAACACATGCACCCTCAAAACCAAGAACACAAATGTCCCTTATCCATCAAATAGTCCAGCAATCATATCCGGGATTGACAATGAAAACAAACAGAAGTCACACCAATAACACTCACCAACACATAAACAGAAAGAGACTAACCAACATGGAATCCGTTTACATGCGTGACAGCTTGAATATCAGCCATGGATATCAGGGAAGAGAGGTGAACTCACAGGAGTTGAGAGCTTCTCTCTCTACACTTCTCTCTTGACAAATACTCTGGACCCTGATTAGTAGGCAAGGCAAAAACCGAAGGAACAACCCAAAGACAGCAAGGCCTTTTCTTGCCTTTCGTATTGTCATTGTGCATTATGAAATTTGTACAAATCACATCACAATTGATAGCACCTCAAAAGGGGGGAAAAATGGATATATAAATGGGTGACAAAAGAAGCACTAGATCTGTTTAGTAACCCCATGGTTTACAGTCTCGGCGTATCTGTCTATGCATATCTGCGGTGGATTTCATTCCAATTGATTAATAGAAAAGTTGAAGTGGTATATGGGAAAATGAATACTGATTTGGATCATTTAATGTTTCAACCTAATTTTTCAAAAAACAAAAAGACTTGAAGTTAAAGTACTTATAAAACCAATGAAAACAAATGCACATTCAATAAGCTCTATATATATTGATATTGTTCACTTATTCAAAAACAAATGCACATTATTACAGAAAAGAAATTGCTACTTAGATTCATTCACAGAATCAAAGAAAATGTATCTATTAAAATATAAACATGCATCTATTAAATTATTAATGTGAAAAAAAAAACACAATCTACACCTCCGTGCAATGCACGTGGATCTACCTACTTCTAAAGAATATTGTAAAGTTATAATTCAAATTTAAAAAATATTCAAATTTAGACAAATGAAGTATTAGTTTTTTTTTTTCGCTTCTTTCCCTCAAATTGGTATTATTAATTTAGTTTATTGAAATAATTTATGAAAGTGTAAACATCACAAAATTAGACCAAGATATGAAATCCAACTTTATATTCCATTAAAGGAAAGTCCTAATATTTTGGCTAAGGCTTTATCAACCAGCCACATTTAATATAGGGTATTCCCTGTGACAGAAATAAGACATTGGACTCGAGAAGAATTGTGATGAATTTGAAAAAAAAAAGGAAAAATAAAAAACCAGCATTTGTATATACCATTGTTGTGACACAAATGATTGTGATTGGCATGGATAATTTCTCAGTTTTTACTGAAATAAATTTAGTCACCAATCATAATCTCGTGTGTACAAATTGATATATATAAATGCAGGTACATGACACAACTCAAGTTGAAAAGCTAAAAACTGTGATGTTGAACATGGACTTTTTAGGGAGGGTTGGAGTTGGATCCTGCACCACCTTTGTTAAATACATTCTCAAAGGCAATAAAATCTGGCTTTCTTCTTCAAGCCTCACCTCATTATTAAGGTTGAATTCAACATTTTGTTTCTCATTCTCTGGCATCTGTTAACTGACTATAGCCTTCTTATCTTTGCCTTGATCAATTGATATAGATATTTGAGAGTTCTTTGAGGCAAACTCAATTCTTGCATCTACTTGTTTAGTGGTTTGGTCGATGACATAACTCATTTCAGCGAGATCTTTTGCGCTGAAGTCTGTTACCTTTTTTTTACCAGCCAAACATTCGTACATGAAAGCGGTGACTTCCTTCTGGCGGTTGTTCAGTTTCAGTTTTTTGAGTTGATCTTCCAGGTCGCTAACCTTTTGTTTGGCTAAGCTTTCTGAATTGAGCATGTTTCAATTTCTTTCTGCCTCTGGCAAACTAAAGGGTAGGTTCAATGCACAAGATAGAATTTAGAAGTTGAGTGAGAAGCACAAAAGAAAGCAAATTATATTTATAGGGGTAAAAGCCACCCTACAAATTGAGGCAGAGATACACTTTTTTATGTAGAAGTAGCAATTATAGATATATTTTCTTGCACAGATATAATGGTTATAAATAAACTTTCTTATATAGATACGAAATATTCTTATACAATCATGACAATTATATAAAAATTTCCACATATATAATGGTCACAATTTATAGTTTCCTTATACTGAGATGGCTAATATTAAAAAAGTGTGAGTGCATATATTGAAAGTCAAGAGAAAAAAAAAAAAAAAAACCAAGGAATAGTTGGTGAACAAAGAAAAAATTGATTTTGGCCAAATTAGCAATTGATTTTGGTTTGTACATAAACTAATATGATATATGAAAAATTATGATAAAGGAAAGTTTCCGATATTTTTGTACCAAATATTTAAAAATTTGTACATTTTAAAAAACTATAATATTTATGCTATACAAGTTTTTAATACGATAAAGACTAGTTTATGAAAGTGTTTTCCATACTAATTAAGGACACATCTAGAAGCATTTGCACTGAGAGTTAAACATAATTATCCTGCAACTAGGAGTATTATGTATAGAGAAGTCTATTTGTGATAACGATAGTCTCATGAGAAATTTTGGAAATTTATAAAATTATATATATATATATATATATATATATATATATATAAGTTGCAGTAGAATTTAACTATAATGACATGCGGTTGAACATTTGATTGAATTCCATTGAAAGTTATCTAAATGTATTTGTTTCTCTAATACATACCTCCCTTAGTCATTAAGTTGTAAATGTTGAATCGGAGGAGAATTCACTATTTCTAGTGTAGAAGAAATTTTCTGGTCTCTTTAAATCATCTAAAATAGAATTCACTATATCTGAAGAAATTCTCAAGGCTCTTAAAATCATCTAATTAATTGATTTCTAATTAATTAAAAAGTGTTGAAACCATTGTATTTATTTAGGTTTTGTTTTTTTTTTTAATAAATGAAGTGTTGTATAATTCACCGTCAATTCATAATATATTTTCATGAATATATTGAGGAAGGAAAATTTTATATAATAAAGAACTTCTCGCTACAAACTGGTAAATTAAGTTGCAAAATACTCCCTCCGTCCTAAAAATGATGTCAATCTAGCAAATAGTATACAGATTAAGGAATTGTAAAAACTTATATAATTATAATAGAAAATAATTATTATATCCCTAAATAAAAGTAAATTTTCATTAATTAGATTGAGAATACACACATATTTAATGAGTCAAATATTTATTGAGTAGTTTAAAGAAGGGTAAATTAGGAATATACATAATAAATACATTCATGATTTATAAAATTGACAAGTATTTTGGTACCAAAAAAATAGAAAATTTTGACAACTTTTTAAGAATGGAGGGAGTATTAAATAAAGAGTTTCAAATCATTTGAATTCATTGAAAATGAACAAAATCATTCACATTGTTTCAAGAGGAGTAGAGAAGACGAAATATCAAGAGTATGACAGTTAATTTAAATCAAATAATTAATATAAAATATTATGTTTTTATGAATATTTAAAAATAAAAAATAATTAATGAATGACATAAAAATTTTAAATTTATATATTATAATATAAAATATAATTAAAATTATAAAAAAGTAACAAATAACTTATCTCCGATAACGCTCGAATCTTACACTGGGTATATATATAATAAATATAATATGTGTGTTCAGATTTCAAGCCCACCTCAAGCTCGCATCGGGTTCAGGTGTTTAGCTTCAACCCCAAGTCTAGTCTAATTAAGGCTCACAAATGTAAGACTTGAGCCCGATCCAAAAAGAGAATATAGGCTCATGTTGAGGTCAAATGAATCCAAATTTTTTATTCTTTATTTTTTTTACAAATCTTATAAGTTATAAACTTGCAAAAATAATTCTTATTAAAAAAAATACAAAAAGTTTAAACTCTTTGGGTTTGTCAATACGTGGAGATATTTACTTATATGCTACATTATACTTGTATTTAATATGTTTATGTATTTATATATTATATAAATAACAAATATTAATTAAATAAACAAAAAATTTTAAACAATAATATTAAAAAAATCCTATAATTTTGAGCTACAAATTGAATAAGTCCCATAATATTTTCTAGCACTAGTTTCATCATAATAGATTATATTTTATCGGCCACTTTTCGTTCCCATAGACAAAAACACCTTTGACATCTAAAGTATCATTCAAACAAGATTGTTATAAACGATCCACTTTTGTGTATTGTTCTACCTATTATCTTGATCTTACTGTGGAAATCTATGAATTCTTAAAAATACATAACCAAAACAAGAAGGAAAATTAAACCGAGTTTGGTTGACTAACATTTCGGATTGTAATATTTTTAGCCTACATGGATCTCACTTGGCTAGAGAGGAAAACTCGAGTTATAGCCAGGAATATGAGAACGATCCAAGTCCATTACTATATTCTTTCCTTCCCACTTCATTGGAAAGGCTTTTGGTTGAAGATGGTTCACCACAACGTTGTACGTAGTGTGTTTCTAACTGGTTAAGAAAGTATTGTGCCTATTGTCTTGTAATATCGTCGGAATCAACCGGCGAGTGGTACATTCTTTATAGGCTGATATTATTCGCCTCTATCAAATGTGCTGAGATTTCTGGCACAACCCCATCAGCCCATACATCTTCCTGCCCGCAAACCTGAAACATTTCGCGGTTAACCACCCCCACCAACCAAAATGATATGGTTCTCCAGTAAGATAGAAGACAAAATCTGATACGTGCTCATAAAAAGATGAACATAATATAGCTGCTGCTTCTTCTTGTTGAAATCTCTAAGGGGTAGAACTGATATGAATAAGGTTGGTGGTTTATATTAATTATTAATACTAAATTATTCAAGAATGTCCAATTCGCTTCCGGCAATTTGCTTCAACTCTCTAAACGTTTGCAGTATGCAAATAATAATAAAATAATGAATTCTTGAATTTCCCACTTGCATTAAGATTATAGGCTTCTAAAGTCGGTTCGGTAACCGACTAAAGATGCCCATAAATAGGCCGATGTTGTAAGCAGTTTGGTGTGTGAGTGTGGTGCTAGAAAAGTGGGCAGAAGTGCAATGAGTGAGTGCTCGAGTGTAAGTGAGAGTGGTGCTAGAGAAGTAAGCAAGAGTCTGTCGTGGTTAGAGTGCTTCGGTGAATTGAGAGCATAAGTTTAAAATGTGTTTGTGAGCTGTGAGTTTTCAAATATTTATAAAAGAAATTTGTTTGAGGATTCTATATAAAAATCAAATTCTTTTCCGCTCAATTCCCAACAGTTTAGATGTATTTACAAGTGCAATATCAGGATTTGATTAGTCAATGCCCAGTGGCATTTCAGCGTCATCACTGTTTGAGCCAAAAAATGAGGCCCTTGAGTATAACTATCATTTCAGCCTCCCATTCCTTGATCAGAATAAAGCTTCTAATAATTAAAATTAATTGTCTTGTAGAAAATTCAGTAGCATGCATGAGAGTTTATATACATATATATGCATAAGAATTAGATTAAACTCACTATGAAGATTGAAACGACACATGAAAGCCCATAAAACATTAAGAACTAGCTGAAACTAGAGAAATGTAAGCTCTCAAAGTCACTTTCCTGCTGCACATACGTATCTTACTTCTGGAGTATTAACAGCTTTTGGTCAATTCCTTTCAACATAATCCAAGTGGCCCCTTGTTTGATCAATAACTCCAGGCAATCCCTTTGTTGCTGGGCTGAAAGGAAGAACATTTGATGGTTATGTTGTTATGGATCCCTCCCTCATCAAGTTTGAAAAAGAATCTATCTACCAATTAATCTTATGATGAGAATGAAACAAAGATGATACATACAGGTATGGTGTTTCCAAAGTCAGTAACAAGGAAACGTTAGAGAACCCGGATTCTCTCATGTAAACTCATTCTTGCCATCCTCCTGCTGAATGCCAATAAAAGGGCAATGACCCACATACGACAAAATCGTCCTAGTCATGGCATAGTAATATGTCTAGCTGAATAAAAGGATGCATAAGTCAATATAGTGTAAATGTTTTATCCTGAGGAGAAAGGAAATAGAAAGGAAATGGATACACTTGATATGATCTTGCAAAGATCTGCTAATCCTATAACGGCTATACCTTTCGAAAGAGTGTTTCATTCGGGAAATATGTTTTTGACATAGTTTTCTTTCTTTCTTTTTTTTAAACCAAGGCAAAGCCCGATTTTATTGATTATAAAATAAAAAGTACAGGCACCTTAGACCTCAAATAGAAATATGAGTCCTAACTCTCAATGAAGGAACTTGCAACTTATCTAGATTACATAAGCCTCTAGCCTCTACTGGAAGATCTGAAGAGAATTCAAAAGTGCAAGAATCTTGAATGGAATAGGCACAGTTTGCCTGACAACCTGCAAACCGATAACCTTCCCTATAAACATGCATAAACTGACAGGAAGGGAACTGATTCTGAAGAATATCAATTTTCTTGTAGAACGAATAAAGATTCCAAGATTTCACCTACTGACCATTAAGCTTTGAGGTTATTGTGTTTTAACATAGTTAGATCTATTTAACTGTGGCTACTTAAAAACTATAACAGGAAACATTTCCCAAGCACAAAGCATAGCTATGGAGACGATAAGTTAACTTCAGTTACGAGTTATGAACTTATGATCAATATTTAGCACCATATCATTAGTGATTATGGCACTCACATTTGCAGCTTCTCCAGGCATCCAAAATCAAGTAACATAAGCAACATTGGGTATTAAGATATATTAACTAACGCGTTGAACGAATATCTGTTGTTTACATATAGACATTAAGTTCTAGATTTTGTCATACATTCCTGGTCTAACCGTTCACTTGATGCTGCTGCCCGGTATGACCAGGATGATAGTTAACCTTCGTGTTATGATGTTTCAATAGATTATGGTTTCCCGTTGATTAACTCCAATATTCACTCCTTCCATCGTGATATGAATTCTTGACCGCTTTTTCCCCTTATGTTTAGTAAGGCGAAATGAAAACTATGCATTTTGTGGTTGCCTACATATATAGCCATGTAGAAAGCTCTTAAATTAAACCAAACTTGGCATAACTTCTAGGCGATTAAACTAAAAAAAAAAAAAAAATCATTTTTACATGTTTCTCATTGTATCCCATACTGTGATTATCTGATTAGAAAGTGTCCATGTGATAAATAATATTGATAACATAATCTATATGTTAATATAGTTTAGTCTTTGGGTTTCGCTTTCTGGTTGATTGGTCAGTCTGCATCCGCGGTGTTCTTAGTCAATTTGTTGATTGACATTGCAATTTAGTGGTGGATTTCTCTACATTTTGTGTCTGTCCATGCATTGAATATATAAATTGTTGGCTTTTCGCCACCTCAGGAGCTTTACGGTAATTTAGAAAGGCTATGTTTCTGCATGCAATATTATATTTGGCTTTCTTGCAGCCGTTTGGAAAGGGAGGCTTGATTTGTTTGACTGTTGATATTGTAAGAAATTTTCTCATACAGATAAAGAAATTTTATAAAGATGTTCATTTTGCGATAACAAATGTATTCTTTTTTAATAAGTTTGAATTCACATTTTTCAGATGTGAAGATTCAAATATGTTAGTAAGTGATTTACATATTGGGTTGTGCTTTACTGTAATGTGTAGATTGTGGTTACTTAACTTACAACAAAAAGAGAGTTCTTGATTGACTGATGAAATTGGTGTACTTTATTAATGTTTAGGTCATTACACTATGATTTCTAGGTGAGAAATGATTTACTTTTAACTTGTGAGTAATCCTCTCACATTAATAGTGTTAGCATATTTAGAATACATAGAATTAGATCATGCTATACTAGTCTTCATAAAAAAATTATAATAAATAAAAATTGGAATGTTGCTGCTACTGCATGGATAAATACTCTATGATTTGAGTATGAGTTGACAGTTTGGTGAAATTGGACGTATCTGTTTTGATATACTGTAGGTGAAATATTCACTATAAGATCAATAGTCTTGTATGTTGGCTATGTATCTTTAGTTAATTAAGATAGACTTATACAATAGAGCTTCTATGTACTTTTTTTCATGAAATGAGGCATCACCCTCCTTATAACAGTCTAAGATAATTTGTGAAAATCTAGGGTCATGAAAAATGACTAAGAGTATTACTTTAATTTGCTCCCTTTAGCTAAGCAGTTATGTTCTTGAAGATCTTATATTATGATTAGATGTCCAAGGTTAGTAGATATCGTTGAGGGAAGATGATAGTACCAATCAGTCATATCTCAATGATGGGTACGCCTCTATATAATACCCATCATTGAGATATGATGAAGGAAGAGGGGTATTTTCAGTTATATGCTTGCCTTGATATAGTAATGAATGAAGATATTTAAAATGCAAAATATAACTATTTAAATAGTACGGGCATTTTGATCTTTTAATAGTTAAGGATAATATGTATTTTAATCTCCAAGGTAGCTCTAAAATCTAAATAGCTATTCGGGTCATTACACAAATTATTTGTGTTATTTATGGAGTGAGAGAGTTTATTTTTATTCTACAAAGTCCAATTTAATATATAGGTTTGAATAAATAAATAAGAATTGGCCTGATACTTATATTGGATCATGTATTTATTGTTATGGATTTTAATTAAGGCTCAAATAAAATAAAAAATAAATTGGGCTAAGGTTTTATTTAGGTTTTAATAAAAAATTCAAGACAAATAATAAAAATGCCCAATTAGTAGAAAACAACCCTAACATGTCTTGGATTAGGGTATAGCCAGACATGATAGTTTATTTAATCCTCCTGGAGGTTGGCTAGGGTATATGTGAGGTTGTGAGAATACTTTGAAGGGCCAAAAGTTTCCGCATTACACACATTTCATACATAGAAGCAAACGTTTGGTAGGACTTCCAATTAGTATAACCTCGAAAGTCATGGTTCAAACAAATTCCGGACAATCTACTAGTTATTCAAATCCGATTGCTACCATAGTTTCCTCTTATTCAAGAAGAAAAATAAGAATATGATCCTAAACTTTGATTTAATTTTAATTTTTCACTGTGCTTGTGTGCTATTCGATTCTACAAGTGGTATTAGATCATGGTTTAATACATAGGAGTATGATTTAGGCTAATAAAGTGGTGGTGGATCCTTAAAAATCAATTCTTTTATTTTCATAATTGATTTCTAGATTACTTGTAAACCTCATGAATAGAAGTATAGGGTCTTGTAATCATTGTTTTTCTTTATTTACTGGTTTTTGGTTTTTTTTTTTAGAATATGATGTAAATCTTTCGAGTGGAGGTATAAGCAATTGTAAAATTAAGTTTTTTTTTTTTTTTCATGAAGGCTTTTATTTTTCTCCAAGATTCAGGTTGTAGATATAAAAAATCAATTGGTACCAGCAATGGGTTGAAGAAAAAATGCAGAAAAAGGGAAATGATCAAAATTAGAGTTGTTTGGAGTTGAATTGAAGCTTCCTATAGGGAACCAGAAGCACAATGATGCTGCTTCCTCTAGATCATGCAGTGCCGCTAGCTGTCTAAAAGAAGTGGCGGTCGTGTTGTTCGGACAACGGTGCCACCCACACAATCCTTAAGAGTGCTGCTCAGTCTCTGAAAATTCTTGCTGTGCTATTCTACAACAGGTGGCGCCGCACCCCCGTAGTCCTAGCGGCGCCGCTCAGTCTGTGTACCTGGCTTAATGTAGTTTTTTCTGTAATTTTAGAAAATCAATCATACGTGATCCTTACTTTTGTGCATAATTTTTATTTATTTCCATAAATAAATTGCATGAAAAAGTAGTTGGAACCACCTTAGGACTAACAAGATTATCTGTTATATATGATGTTTAATCCTGTCTTATTTGGTTACATAAGTTAAAAGAATGGAAAGAGTATGAAAATAATTAATTTAATTTTATACATACTTTATTCTTTTATTGTGAATAAAGAATAAATTATATTTCAAGTAAATATGGTAATTTAGATTTCTTAAGTGAGATTCTTGTTTTATTTTCTTAAAAGAGTTGTGCCCTTGAGATAAGAAAATTATTTGAATCTAGGAACTTTAAAATTAATTATCTAGATAATTTCTTGAAAAAACACAAGTAAAACCCTTTAAATAAAATATTAAGTAGGAGAGAAATTCCAACGGTCCCATGGCTTTCACCCCATTTCATGTTAAGGATTGTGGACTTATTTGAGTCACTCTAGGAGTGACCATGTATAGGATGGAATTTCATAAGAATCCATATTTAACAGATTGAATAAAACTAATCTTGGATAAGTATTATATTTGGCCAACCCATGTTGGAGTTCTATAATACTATATTGCAATAGTTTATGTGAAATAGTGGCTAGCCTGCATTGGATCTAATTTGTAGATCATGACCTAAATGATTTAGTAGTGGATAGTTATATATTTAACTTAAAAATTTGTTAACTTTCTTAAAAATCTCTATCAAATTTTCTAAGAGCTAAATATTAATATTTTGATAATAGTTTAAGGTTTTATCTATTATTAGGATAAATGTTACGCTAAATGTATATTTTATATGAATAGACACAAACTTATAATTCATTATTTACAAATTTTATAAAAATATTCGATGGGAGTTCTTTTAATCATTTGGCCATTATTCTCAAAAGAGAATAGGATAATTGGCCTAAATTATATGGACTGGACAAGGAACTTGAACATAGTACCTGTTGCCGAAGAACATAAGTATGTTCTAATAGACCTTATTCTGAGATTGGGAAAAATTTCACTGCGGAAGAGTGTAAGGCTGAGAAGGCATGGAAGAAAGATGATGAGATGACTTGATACTATATGTTGGCTTCTTTGTCTAATGTTCTCCAGTTAAAACATAAGAATATGGTATAGACTGCTCTCTAAGGGAAATGTTTGTTGATATAAGCTGGCTTGTAAGATAGAAAGCTTTTAAGGTAATTATGAATACCAGGATGGCTGGGAGAGCATCAATTAAAGAGTATATGCTCAGGATGATTCCTGTTTTCAAAGATGTTGAGGTATTTGGTGCTATTGTTGATTCTGAGAGTCAAATAGACATAGTTTTTGTAACTATATTGGAATTTTTTACTTAATTCAAGGTAAACTATAACATGAACAAGATGAGCATGACTCTTTCAGAGTTATGAAGAAGGTTTAGATGGTAGAGAAGATCATAAAGCTAAAGTCTACAGCTCTATTGTCAAAGGCTTCATTTTCTGGAAATAAGCCCATAACTAAGAAGTTCAGGAAGAAGTGGGGCAATGTGGTTGGATCAGTTAGCTGTGCGGCTAATGCTAAGCCCAAATAAAGGTGCTTCAAGTATGGTAAAAAGGGTTACTGGAAAAAGGAATGCCCCGATTTCTTAGCCAAGAATATAGGTAGTTCTTTTTTTAGAGTCTATTTTAATAGTTGGATTTTTATCCACCTAGATTATAGATTCTAGAACCACTAATTATATCTATAACTCTTTGCAAGGGTTAAAGAAGATAAGAACACTTGGTCAAAGAAAGCACGCACTTTGAGTTGGCAATGGATTCAATATTTGGACAGAAGCAGTGGGAAAGATGACTTGGTATTTTGATTTAGAAAGGATTCTTGTATTGAAAGATGTTTTATATGTTTAAGCTTTTAAACAGAATTTGATTTCAGTTGCTAAATTGATGGATCATGGTTATTCTATTTCTTTCCATTTTAGTATTAAAATCAATAGAAATGAAAACTTTATTTTTTTTAGAAATATATATGGTAACTTATTTCATTTGAATCCTATAGATCATCAAATCAATAACTCAGAAATTGAACCAATCTAATAAAAAGAGAAGGCCATATAAAATGATTCGTATTTATAACACCTAAGATTGGGGCATATAAATCTTAGCCAGATTCAGAAGCTCATCTATAATGAGCCCTTGGACTCATTGAGATTGGAAAAAGTGGCCTTAGTGTGAATCATACCTTAAGGGAGAGACGAACAAAAGGTTGTTAAACCAAAAGGCAGAAAGGACCAAGGAAATACTTAGCATCATTCACAGTGATGTTTGTAATCCAATGACTATACCAGTTAGAGGTGGATAGGAATACTTTATTATATTTGCTAATGATAACTCACTTTGGGTATATTTACTTGATAAGATACAAGTTTGATTCTTTTAAGAATTATAAAAAGTATAAGGTTGAAGTGAAGTGTCAAACTTGTAAACAAATCAAGACATTGAGATTAGATCATAGTGGAGAGTATCTCCTCAATGAGTTTAGGGACTGCATAGTACATCACAAAATAGTATTTTAGGTGACCTAGCCTAGGATGTAAGACCCTATCCTAAATTCACCTAAAAATGGAAAACATGTTATGCATGTAGCATGAGCATAGTTGCATATGAGCACATAACATGATTCTTGCATATAAATATGACTTATATAGATTATTTAAATTTATTTGTATATATGTAAGTGAAATTATTGGCTTGTGTGATAATTGAAAAATCATTCCTTAGGATAAGGGTGTATATAATATTTTGTATGATAAATATTTGAGAGAGTAATATATTTATGCGATTATTTATTTTATAAATAATTCACTAAATTATTTAATTTATTTATTTAAAAAAAGAGAATGAAATTGTTTATAAAAATTCGTTTAGGGTTTGAACCCTAGACCTTCCTAACCTTCTTTTCTGATTTATCTGGTTTTGATAATTTTTCTTCTGCGATAATTCTTTTAACTAATGGAATTTATTTATTAAGAAATATAGGAAATTATTATTTTTCTAACTAGGGTAGCCACCACTTTTGGAGGGAAAAAGGAAATTTATTTTGAATTTTATTTTGTAAAAGATTTTGGAGAATTTTTTAAATTATATTCTAGCTATATTTTATTCCTATTTTCCCTCCTCATTGCCACATCTATTTCCCCTCACTTGGCCGGCTATGGTAGATGCTAAAAAAACTAGTATTTGATTGAATTATCTTATTAGCTTAAGTAATTAAAAATCTAGAGAATTTAGGAAAAGCTCCTATTTTTTCTCTTTAGGGACGCCACCCCTATTCTTTTCTTATTCCAATGTTTCTTTTTCCCCAAAACCTGAAAAAAATCAAATGTTGTTCAGCCAAGACCTCCTTAACCATCACCTTCTTCTCTCTCTCTCTCTCTCTCTCTCTCTCAAAACACTAAAATTCCTCTCTTCTTTTCAAGCAAATTGCCTATGTTATTGAAGGGAAAACTTCCGCACAAAGCTTCTTCTTTGGATAACATTCTTGGCCAGAAATTTTGAAGTTTTTGGTGGAAACAAATGCTAGGAAACACCATATTTCTTCTCTAAGGCTATTCGAATCAAGCTTAGCAAGAGGTAACATCAAAAGCTTTTCTTTTTCCTTTGATTCCTTGTTGCCGCCATTCTTGAAGGAATAACTAGGGTTTGATGTTTCAAAAATCTCCAATATATATGTATATTTTTTGACAAAAGATGATTAAAAACTCAAGTATATGAATCACACTTACTTAAATCTTGGAAAAGAAACCTTCTTTCAAATGATTTAAAAAACAAAACATTTTCTCCTTATTTGATGTATTCGTGAAAAGTTGGAAATTTTTCTAAGATTGTAGATGATTTCTTGTTGATTTCTTATGAGATCTTCATATATATTTTTCTTGGGTTGTTGATTCCTCTCTCTACTCTCTAAGGATGCATTTTTATGAGTTTATAAGTTTAAGAAAATGATTTATTGAAGCAAAAATTAAACAATATGCTTGCCAGAATTTTTGCAATTTTGTAGTAGTTTTGGGATTTCCTTCAAATTACATAGCAAAACAATTTATCGTTGCAAGACCTTTTGATATTATTTTCTAGACATTTTAGGATGTTATTTATGTTAGAGACCATGCAAGAAAACCCTGAGATTGATTTCAACAATTTTTAGAAAAACAAAGAAATGAAAATTAGAGTTTTTTATTTTATTTTATTATATGTTCTGTTTGAAGCTGTTTTTTATATTTAATTTTTCAATATTTTGGGAAGGGTAAATTGAGAGAAAAATAACTTTATATGTATAGTTGTTATCTGGAAAGTTTCACAATTTTTTGATGTAAAAATTTAAAGTAACGATTTTTTTTGTTACTTGTCTATTCTGGGCAGATCGCTGTAATAAGGGTAACAAAATTTTCATGTTTGGCCTTTTGTATTATGTTCTCTACATGTTAAGGTATTCCTCTATAAAATTTGAGAACAAACCGATGTATTTTCGTTGGTGTTTTACCCTTAAGAATTTAGATTAAGCTTGCTGGAATTTGTGAACAGCTTGGATAGTTTAAGGAAACTCACTAAGATTAATTTGTTTACTTCTTCTATGATCAAGAATAGTTTATATTCATACTTTGGGATGTATGAAGGACCTAAATATTAATTTGTTTGAGGTAAATGCTTACTGTACATGAATGTTATTTTGTAAAATCCAAGGTGCTATAAATTAGGTACATTATGTTAAATGTGTTTTTCTAAAGTATTTTTGATTAAGTTGTGACTTCCTATTTTATGACATTTGCTTAGATTTGGAAGGTTGCCAAGAGCAAGTACCTTCTTTTTGTTGTTGAGAAACTTGTTTAGTGCTAGATCAAAGTAAGTTCCCATACATCCATGAACTATTGTATATATATATTTTTGAAAACTTTCTTTATTCAACACTTTCTAAATTTAGAAACTTTCTATATATGGATTTTTTTTTATGCAAATGTAAATAGTATAATATTAATCACGAAGAATTTACATGGATGACTAGTTTAAAGTCGAGGAGACTACAAACTAGAGGTTCTCATTACATCCCTCAAAACTAGTCTTAACATCAGGGTGCAACACAAAAATTACAGTGTACACGTGTTTTAATCTTCTTGACTACATCCCCCGGATAGCAGGCTACACCCTCAAAAATTGCCTTGTTACGGGTAGTCCAGATGTAGTAAAATGTGGCCGCCAGAGCAGTAGTCGACCTGGCCTTAGAAAACCAAGAGGTACCCCGGTTGCCATGCTTATACCACCTGAGACAATCTTTTGCTGAATTCAAAAAATGTGGAAGACATAACCAAGTTTTCACATCTATCCAAATAGTAGCGAAAACCGAACATTGGAAGAACAAATGATTCATCGTTTCTGATTGAGACTTACACAAAGGGCATGTCAAGTCATCAACTCTGAACACAAGAGCATCTTTGGTCTTAAGCCTACCCTTCGCACAAAACCAAAGAATGAAAGAGTGTTTGGGCGTTAAACCCTACTTCCATATAGTATTGGCCCAATACACAAAACGTGTAGTAGATCTCAGATAGTCATAAGCAAGAGATGTGAAAGAAGTATTACAGTTTTCCCAAGAATAGAGAAGGTCAGCGCATAGTGAGATTGACCTTCACGCTCAACAATTATGTCTCTTATTGCCAGCAGTTTACGAAACAAGGGGGAATGTTCCTTATGATCCTCAATATCCCAAATAGAGCTGCCTTTCAAGTAGTAGTGGTCCACCCATTTGACCCACAAAGATTGCTTCTCCACCTGTATGTCCCAAATGATTCTAGACATAAGAGCAGCATTCCAAATTTTTAAGTTCCTCAACCCAAGACCACCCTCAGACTTTGGAAGGCAAACATTGTTCCAGGCAACCGGATGGTTATTAGAGTCCCACAGGAAGTCCCAAGCCATCCTTTCCAGCTGACAGATAACAGCAGATGGAGTAGGAAGAATAGACAGCCAAAAAAATTCGACCCCTTGGAGCACAGAATGAATCAGTTGTAGATGCCCAGCATAGGAGAGTGAGCGAGCAGACTATCTCCCAATGGAAGAACCAATACGATCAAGCAATGGTTCGAAGAAAGTTAGTCTAATTTTACCATTCATGATTGGTAGGCCAAGGTAGCGAAATGGAAGCTCCCCAATTGGAATGCCCGTATCTGCCATAATTGTTTCTTGATTATTCGGATCAATCCCCGCAAGATAAATACTGGATTTATCCTTACTAATTTTAAGACCTGAACAACTTTTGAATTCTTCAAGGCAGTCAAGGAGAATGCGGATAAAAGAACAGTCACCCCTAGCAAACAACATGAGGTCATCTGCAAAGGCAAGGTGGGTAACCCTTAAGTCCTTACACTTGGGGTGGTAAAAGAATGATGTCCCAAGTGTATGAACTTTGACAACCCTTGAGAAATATTCTAAACATATGACAAACAGCAGTGGAGAGAGAGGATCTCCTTGCCGCAGGCCCTTAGCTCCAGTAAAGTAGCCATGCACATTTCCATTGATAGCAACAGAGAAGGAGGAAGTGGTCACACATTGCTTAATCCAATTCACAAAAATATGAGGGAATCCAAGCTCAGTAAGTAAGTCCAATAAGAAATCCCAACTGACAGAGTCATAGGCTTTCCTGAGGTCCACCTTCAATGTACATCGTGGAGAAACTCTTTTGTGGCTATACATACGCAGCAATTCCTAAACTAGTAAGATATTATCAGTCATGAGTCTGTCTTGGATGAATGCGGATTGTGCCTTGTCCACCAGATGAGGGACCGCCAATTTTAGTCTGTCTAACAGAATTTTAGAGATGATCTTATAGACCATATTACAGCAAGATATTAGTCGATAGTCACCCACCCTATCAGCATGAGCATTCTTCGGCACCAGGGTAATAATAGAGTGATTAATTTGTTTAAGAATTTTCCCCGAACTAAAGAATTCCATAACTGCATCACACAGACTCTGCTTAACCGTACTCCAAGCCTTCTTGAAAAATAATGCCGAGTAACCATCGGGCCCAGGAGCTTTGGAATCCCCAATATCCCATAGAGCTAATCTAATATCCTGGGTAGTTACATCCCTAACCAAATCCACCATCATATCATGAGGCACTAAAGGACCAGCCCTGACAAAGTCCACATTGATTCCCCTGCATTCAACCTTAGTCTCCAGAAGCTTCTTGTAATATTTAACAAATTCGTCCACAAGAGCCATTGGGGTATTGGTCAGTCTACCATCCTCCATAGTGATAGAAGAGATGAAGTTCCTCTTTTTATAATGTTTGACAATGTTGTAAAAGTAACGAGTATTCTTGTCAGAGAGAGCTACATACCTTCCTTTAGCAAGTTGCTGGTAGAACTTCATTTCTGCCTCCGCCAACCGCCAAGCTAACCTTTTGCAGTCCTTCAATTGTGCAATAAGAAATTGATCTGCCGAGTTGCCAAGTAATAGCTGTTGTGCATTTAGTAGAGCCTGGTTCGCCTGTTCGACCCGTTCAGAAATGTGAGATAATTCCTGTTTGTTTAGTTTCCGCAAGTAACCCTTAAGCATCTTCAAGCAACGACAAAAAGTGAACTGGTGGTAACCCAAGAATTCCTGATCCCAAACCTCTTGAACAATATTATGGAACGAATCATGTTCAACCCAAATAAGGAACCTGAATGGACGTACATATCTTACATTGTTGTCAACCACAGACCAAATAACAGGACTATGATCAGAAATGCTCCTAATAGGGAAAAACTCAACAGAAGCCTGTGTAGGGCATTGAAACCATGCTGCATTACCCATAACCCTATCAAGTTTGGACCACACCCTTGAATTTGTCCAAGTATACCTTGATCTGACATAAGGAAGGTCCTCCAACCCAATGTCCTCACATAGAGACGACAAGTCCCTAATTTCATACGAGGAAGGCATAGAACCACCAAGTTTGTCCTCGAAATTTAAATATGAATTGAAATCACCCATAAGAATCCACGGATCCAAAATTGATGAAGATAAGGACTGAATATCCTCCCATAAACTTCTTCTAGACATAACCGAATTGTAAGCATAGGTAAAGGTGAAGGAATAGGTAGTATGGGTGATCTTATATCTGATACTCATAGTGATAGCTTAAGGAGTGCAGTGAAGTAAATGAACATCCACCCTAGCATCATTCCATAGGATAACCACTCTACCTCCTTCTGATTCATTCAAGTTATGAAAAGCCGACCAATTAGAGAATTTTTGGTGTAGAATATTATCCACCCCAACAGCATTCAACTTTGTTTCCAATAAACCAATAACGTCCACACGATGATTAGAAAAAAAATTCCGAACCCCGTGATGTTTGAGGGTCATGTTAAACCCTCGAATATTCCAACACGCTACTCTCATTGTGGGCTAACTAGTGCCCTTTGGGCACTAATTAAGTCAACACTCCGCTGGGCATATTTTTTCCATACCGAAGAAATAAATTTTGTTGCCTGAGTAGTCACTTTACCAGTATTCCCTATGGTAACTGGAACCTCCTTATCACAGCCTCCTAAACGGGAAGGGGAGAATGATTGTCTAGGTCCAGCTTGTGCATTTAATTTTCCTTTCAAAAAACTTGCATATTTAGACAATTACCGTTTTTAGAAACCTTCCATTTTTGGAAGTCTTGCAATTGAAACTTTCCTTTATCAAAGACCTTCTATAATCAGAACTTTTCCATTTTGAAAACTTTCTATAAATGGAAACTTTCTAAATTTATCCACTTGACAAGGAAGCCAATGTAGTTAATTCTAAACTTTGTTTTAAGAAAATGAACTTATATTTTCATGTTCATGTATATAAATCATAGCATGACTATTTTTAATAAGTGGCTCCTATTGTTTATGCTTAAGCTAAATGTTGTATATGGAATTATCTTTGCTAAAAAATATGAGTAATGAGGAAAACTTTGTTTGGCTAATGTTTTAAGCTGACATGATATGATATGATATGATATGCTATGGGGGCTTGTGTAAATGAAATTGGTAAAGTTGAGTACTCAAAGAGGGTGAAGCTTCTATATTAGTCTTAGTTGGATTAAGAATGTCTTCTGGCATCTGGTCACCTTCGAGAGATTGACTCTTTTTAACTAACGTGCTAGTATAGGAGAATTGAGTCGGTCCTCAGCTAGCAATGGTATTCAGAAAGAAAAGATGCTGTATGTAGAACAGTCAGATTGGGATTGAGTGAGAGAGGGATGAGTGTCTCACTTGGTAGGATGTACACTATATGGCAGTTGGGTATTGCATGTACTACGGCTTCTGGTAGGCATTACCTCTGTACCCTTATACCACTGATAGTTTGGAATTGCATGTACTATTCCAACAGGGTTGGAGCTACCTCTGTGCCCTTACACTGCTAATTTTGATAATATAGATTATGGAAACTCTGCAAACTTAGGCATTTAGGGCTGAATAATAAGCAGGAGTGGAGCTGAAGTAGTTTCGCAGAGGCATTTAGGGCTGAATTTATCCCACAATGGGTGGTAGAAAAGAGGGAAGACAAATTCCAAAACCTGAAGTAAGATGGTATATCAGAAGACTAGTACGCATCCTAATTTAATAAGCTCTCAATGATCAATCTACACGGAGCAAAACCACACTAGGTAGTTCATGAATTGAGGCCAGACGACTTGTGCTACGGTAGTAGAAGCTACTACTCGGATGGAAAATGAGGACGAGCAGCATAGTACTAAAAGGCCACCCACTGCCAACACTAAGCTACCCCTAAACAAAAGGCCATTGGGACAATAATGGGGCAACTGTGTGAAGTTGAAAGGATTAAGGTAAAAATCCCTATGCATTAAGCTTTGACCTATCGGCCTTTCGGAATATGACCTTACTTTGTTCTAGCTAGTGAAAAATAAGGGTTAGGATCTTAGGTCTTAGTCTCGACTCACTACTATAAAGCAGAATCAAGAGTCTTTCCCTTTAATTTCTATTAATTAGAAATCAAGAAAAACTACCCACTACTAGAAAGCTACAAGTTTTCCTATGGGAGAAAGAGAGAGAGATGAAAGAGAGGAAGATGAGGCATACGAAACAGAGAGAGAAAACCTTATGTTTTTTTGGCTTTTTTTTAATACAACTTATGTTAACTGAGATGACATAAAATATATTTTATATCAACCCTAAACCTTAAATCCCTAAAAAAATGGCCAGCTAGGGCTTACAAAAGGCCCTAGCCATCCAACCTAAAGCCTTGGCCTGCTAGCCGTAGCTTAGGTGGGCTAGGGCCTGCTCCTTGGACTCCGATTCAGACTATTAGGTTAGGTTATTAATTATTTATTTAATCTTGGATCAAAACAAACACAAATAAATAATTAAATAACCTAAATGAACCAGACCTTTATCCTCAAGCCTTTTTTTAGTTAGGTTAACTTTAATTATCTAATTTGCACTCAAGCTCTAAATAATTAATTAACCAATAAATTAGACTTTAATTAATTATCTTTTGGGTCTTTTATTTTATTTTAACTCAATAATAAATTAGACTTATTAAATAAAATAAAACCTATTTACATAAGACCATATCCTTAGTCCAAAAATAAATCAAGCTTTATGGGCTACTTTGGGGACCAAAAGACACATCATCCTTAACTATTAAAATGACTAAAATACTCCTACATATTTTGCATTTTAAATAGTTTCTAATATCACTATAAGAAAATATTGATTCCCAAAGACAATGCTGTGGTTAGTAATGTCTCTGACTTATAGGTAAAATACCCCTCGACATAACGCCAGTCAAGAAAGAAAAAAATGGTGTACTAACACTCTCTAAATGACTATTACCATTCTTAAACCTCTAGTCTGATATCTTTAGATTTCTAGTCCGATGATCCACAAATTCTCTATAATGTTTTCGTTTTGTCAGGAAGCTACTCTTAAGCAAACATTCAAGTTATCTCCCTAGGGTCGTGAATCTATTAAATCATCCGAACAGTTATAAGGGGCAATATTTCTAACTAAGAGCATAGAAACCATCTTGTATGAATCTATCTTAACTAACTAGTCACATAGCTAACATACGAGTATATTGGTTTTAAAATAGAACATCACCTATAGTATCTTAAAGTATATGCTTTTAGCTTTATTTGACCACTAACTTATACTCAAGTAGATATGGCTTAATTCTGTCTATATTTTTCTTGTTATTTGAAGTTATTTTAGGATACTAGTCATTTGCTATTTTACCTGTGGAAAGTGTTTTGGTGATCTTATGTAGAAATTGTAGAATTTAGAGTTAAATCATGAGGACTCGGAGCCGGCCCATGAAGTCTGAACGAGCCCTAGCTTGGTTTTGTAAAAGCAGAGCAAAAACAGAGTTGAACCGGTGGTGACTTAAGCTTGTGAACCATTGCCGGCTTAGCAAAAAGACAAAACCAAAATTTATTTGTTAGAGAACCGCGGGTGGCTAAACCAATGACATGACCAACTTTCAATGTTTGTGTGAGATAAGCCATGACTGACTTCTTATTAGCCGTGGCTAGCTTTTGGAAGAATAAGAGACGAGTTGTGGGTGGGTTCTAGTAAGCCGCAGCCAGATTGAAGTTCAATGGCTACTCGGCAGCTCAGCAAAGAAAGATGTTGCGCGGTGGCTTAGCGGCTCAGCACAGAAAAGGAACAGAATCGACTTGATCTGCTCAATCAAAGAAAAGGCTTCAGACGCGACTCGGCTCAGTGGGTGCTGCCGGCTTCAATGAAAGGAATGCATAGTAGCTTTGCTACTCAACAAGCGCAACAAAAGGGATTACCTTCAGTGAGACTAGCTTCAACAAAGAAGTCAATGGCTCAAAAGCGGAAAAAGAAGTGGCTTCAGGGAAAATGGGCCTGGCTCGGTTAGTTTAAGAATAACGAAAGTCTTCAGCTCAGTGAATTAAAGGGGTGGATTTGGACAGAATATTACAAGCCTAAAAGGATACTACTCTTTTGGTATTTTGGATTTTTAGGAAGCCTTTGTGCCTATAAATAAAGGCCAATCGTGTAGGAAAAGTGTGTGCATAATGGAAAGTTGAGAAAATATTAAGAGTGCACCATATACATAGTACGGCGAATTTTTTCAATTATTTTCATGTACAAAAGATGAATTTAAGGAATTAAAGTTATATCCATTCATTGAAGGGAATTAATTACTCGAGGTAGTATTGATTCTAGAAGGTTCTTAAAGGAAAAGATGGCTTGTCTATAAGTTCTCTCAAAGACATTTGTTTTCTTTTTCTTTAAACAATGATGAGATTAATGTTTTAATTGTAATTGGATATTATTTTTAAATTCATGATATTGTAATTTATTCAATCTTTGATGATTTAGTTGTTGTTCTTGCTATTTGATTACTTACTTTTATTTGATAGATTGATGGAGTTGAATCTATGTCTAATGGATTTGGGAAGCAAAGTTAGATTGAGTTTAATTTGATTAATTATATATTATTGTTATCTTAACTAGATTGAGAAAGAAAGTTGAGAATTGAACCTAAGTAATCATATGTTAGTTAATTTTGCCTACAGTATAGGGTCATTAGCTATTTTCATGTTTATATTGCCTAGAGTATAAGGATATTCATGCGGAATGGGTTTAATACATTACTTTGATTTTGTTGGTTTGATTGGAAAATATGCTAATTTAATCAAGAAATAGTGATTCTATAGATTGAGAAAGAATTGGATTCTATCTTTATTCCTTTATGATGCCAAGACAATGATTGAGTGTGATAACTGTTGGGATAATTCATGTCATGTTCTTGAGAATAATTATTTAATTTCATATTTTTCTCTCCAAGAGTTATATATATATATATATATATATATAATCTTTATTTTTATTTTTGATATTCTTTATCACTCTATTTGTTAGAATAAACATTGAATGAAAAGTACATACTGTGCATTTGTTCCTTGAGGATCGATATTCGTTAATGCCCTATATTATGCTTAATGATGAGTATACTTGCTTATATGTGTAATTTGGAATTAATATTTTAATTTAAACTTCATTGGGAATGGATATGAAATTGAATGATATATATATATATATATATATATATATATATATATCCAAATTCAACGCATCAAGTTTTTGGCGCTGTTGTTGGGGAACAATATCAACGCATCAAGTTGTTGGGGAACAATATCATTGATTTACCTATGTGAATATGTAAATAAGTAGATACATGTTAATAATTACTAACTTGTCTCAGTTATATGTTGTATATATTGTATATTTACCTATTTAATTTTGCTAACTCAATATTAATGTGAAATATGTGTATTAATCCTATTCGAACTATTTGATGATTTTTACATCATAAATTTCGAGTCAATACTAACTATTTTTATTTTCAGGTTTGGACTTTCCCTTATATTACGCTGGATTGATACAATATTTTGGACACAACTAATTTATCTATTTTTTTTTCTAATTTGCAGGTAATTTTTCATTATGTAATTTAATTTCTAGTTTGTGCAGTTTTTTTTTCCAGTGTATTATGTTCATGCATTAATTTAAGATAGTTTTATTCAAAAAAAAAAAAAAAAGAAGAAGAAGAAGAAGAAGGGAAAATGTGGAAAAGGAAATCGACAGCAGGCCATGACTTTCACCGAGCTTATCCCGGCTTTGTTGGTAAGGTTGTAATTTTTATTTTGTTTTACGCAAAAAAAAAAAAAATCGGGGCAGCTTTTCTAAAAAATATAGTCGTCTTTTCCATTTATTCCTTTTCCCTTTTCTTTTCTCTTTCCTTTTTCTTTTCTGTTTATTCTTTTTTTTTTCTTTTTCCTTTCATCCCTCTAAGATTCGTTTTTTCTTTCTTTTTTATTCATTTTCTTTTGCTTTTCCTTTTTTATTTCCTTTAACGAATTTGTGAAATCTACAACTTGGCATAATGTGGTCACTGAACAAATTCTAAATCACTGTGGTTACAGGTATAGTGCCACAACATCTGTATAGTTAAGGCCGAGAGAGGTTGTCCAAACTCAAGTCCCTGCCAGTTGAAACTGAAGAAGAGGCACTTCCACCACCAAGGTATTTTGGACGACCATCAAATGTTAGTGATGATATTCTAGTTGGAGTCCGCTCATTCTTGGTGCAATTAAGGATTGAGATGGCTAGTCTGAGAACTGTTCAAGAAAATCAAAATCAAAGGCTTGATCGAATTGAGGAAAATAAGCAGTAGCATGGTGAGATCTTACACAATCTTAGGCTTAATCAAGATGTCCATGGCAATCATTGGAGATACTTTTGGGATCGTTTTGGAGAATCTCAAGGTCCATTTGGAGAACGGGGAGGCCTATTTGGTGGCCTGTTTGGAGGCTCGTCTTCAAGGGGTTTTTGACTGTTTGGTTTATTTTCCTATTCTTCTTTTTCTAGTTTTTAGTGGCCCATTTGGTGTTATCCCATTTGCAAGAACTGAAAGTGTTTCAACTGTGGTGACCCCTCACAAATGAGGAATAATTACTCGAAGCCGCCAAGATTCAACCAAGGAGCACTTGCTTTACCTGCTCAACTAGTGCGCCAAAATAACACCAATGGAGTTGCAGGAGGCAGTGGCCAAAATCCTCAAGTGAAAGCCAAGGTGTTCACCTTGAATAGAGAGGACATGGGAAGTGATGCAATAATGGTAGAAGGTAAACTCGCTATTCGAGACTTTCCTGTCAATGTTTTAATTGATCCTGATTCTATACATTTATACATTAATAAGGAATATGTATGTCATTTGGGTTGGGATAGGTCAGTATTATCCTACACCCTATTAATGACTACTCCACTAGAGAGGTCAGTAGAGGTCGGGACGTTTGTACTAGATTGTGAGAAAGAGGCATGGACTAAAAAGTTGTCAGGAGATCTAATTGTCCTACTTTTCAAAGATTATGATCTTATATTCTACATGGATTGGATGTCAAAACATCATGTGTGAGTTGGTTTCCAAAGAAAGGTTGTACAATTTGTCAAGCCTAAGAAAAATATGCTGGAGTTTAAAGGAAGTATAGTGAAAGAAATTCGGTATTTGATATCGGGAGTGAAGTCATGAAAATTGACTAAGAAAAGATACCAAAGGTACTTGAGCCCAGAAAATAGAGGTCAATTGAAAATACAAAAATTGAGAAAAAGTTTCTCGATGTATAGAGGGCTGCAAATTGTGAAATGTTGTGTAATTTGTCAAGCCCAAAAACCTTGAGGCAATACATAGATTACATAGGGCTAAATAATTTAATGATTAAAAATAAGTACACTCTGCCTCTAATAACTGAACTATTTAATTAGCTACGGTGGTCCCACTATTACTCAAAGTTTGACATAAGATAGAGATATTATCAGTGAGAGTTAAGGAGTAGGATATACCCAAGATGGCATTCAAGATGAGGTATGGACACTATGAATTCATTATGATGCCCTTTAGAGTAACTAATGCCCCTTTTACTTTTATGGACCTGATGCATCGAGTTTTTAGCCTACTTAGACAAGTTTGTGGTAATTTTCATAGTGGATAACCTAATTTATTCAAGGAGCCCGAAGGAGCATGTGGAACACTTGAGATTGGTTCTGCAGAAATTGAGAGAGCACTTTGACACAATATTATTTTTAGGACACGTGATCACCAAGGAAGGATCAATGTGGTCCAGAAAAGGATGAAGTTGTCGCAAATTGGAAACCACTAAAGAACATCATAGAGATTTGCAACTTTTTAGGACTAGCTGGTTATTACTGAAGGTTTATCAAAGGATTCTTAACACTTGAATCTCCTATGAGAATATTACTACAAAAGGACATGCCGTATATGTGGATTGAACAGTGTGAAAAGTGTTTCTGGTAGTTACAAAGGAGACTTATAATAGCACCGTTATTAATTTTGTCTGAGGAAGCTAAATCATATGCATTGTATATGAAAGTATCAAAAGAAGGATTGGGAGTGGTACTAATGCAGGAGAACAAAGTCATAGCATATGCCACAAGAAAATTAAAGTCGCATGAGGTAAATTACTTTACACACGATTTGGAGTTAGTAGTAATTGTATTTGTACTGAAGAAGTAAAGGAATTACCTATAGAGTATGATGTATATACCAAGCACAAGAGCTTAAAAAACATTTTCACACCAAAAGATGTAAACCTAACATAAAGGTGTTGGATTGTATGCCCTCTTAGACTAGGTTTCTGATGTAAAATCGAATATTTTAATAAAAGAATTTATCTTCAGAAATTGTTTATGAATTTACTTTTTGTTTGTGCACGATTTTTGTTTGGAACATACCCATTATGTTTAAATAAGTGATTCATGTGAATGGTGGTCTTTCACAGTAAGGTATGGATCACGGGTTATTTAACACATAAACATTTGTTCTTAACCTATTGATGAGACTGGGAACCTCATCATGTTTAGGTTATTATGTTATGAATTCCAAATGGGGAATGGCTTACCTTTAGCCAGTGAGTAGTCCACTCACTTCATGACATAAGCGTATTTCGAATACGTAGAACAGGACCTGTAGTAGTGGTTTCTAAAAAGTACTATATGATAGAAATCTAGACTACTACCGGTATAGCGTGGACTAGTACTCTACGACTTGAGTATGAGTTGGTGGTCTGGCGAAGCTGGAAGCATATACTTTGATTTGCTATAGTTGAGGTTCTATCGTAGGGCCAATATACTTGCATGTTGGGTATGTGTAACTAGTTAGTTAAGACAGACTTGTACAAGATAGTTTCTGCACTATATCGCCCCTTGTGGTTGTCCGAATGGTCTAAAATGTCCAGGGCCCTGGGAAACATGACTTGGATGTTTGTTTTAGGGTAGCTCCCTTGGAAAGCGGAAACACTCCAGGAAGTTGTGGATCATTGGACTAGAAGCCTAAGGATGGTAGATGTCATTTAGAGGGGTGTTAGTACACTTCTTCCTCTCTAAATGTACGGCGATGTGTACATGGGTATTTTAGTCATTTCACCTATAGGTCGGAGACTTTGCTAATGCAACATTGTCCTTGTGGTCAATATTTCCTTATGGTGATATTAGGAAATATTTAAAATGCAAAATACAACTATTTATATAGTAGGGGTATTTTGATCATTTTAGCAGCCAAGGCGATGTGTCTTTTTGGTCCTCGGAATAACCCGTAAGTCCTAACTAATTTTAGGTTGAGGAATTGGTCTCAGTTGAAGAGGATTTTATTTTATTCAGAAAGTCTAATTTATTATTGGATTGAAATAAAATAAATAAATAAATAAAATAGGAGTTGAGAGAAAATTAATTATCTAGTTTATTTGCTTAATTAATTATTCAGGGCCTAGGTCCAGTATGAATAATTAAGAAATTAACCTGGGCTTAAACTAGGGGAAATAATTAATGTTTAATTATTTATTGGGTTATTTATATAGGCCCAAGAAATAAATAATTAAAGATTAATTATTATGTTTCATTTGGGCTCATTAATTATTTATTGGGTTGTTTATATAAGCCCAGGAAATAAATAATTAATATTTATTATTTTGGGCCTTTTGGGTCCAAGGAAAATAATAAATATTTTTCTGGCCCAATAGCTTGGACCTTAGGGTTTTTCCAGATACGGTTAAGAGGAGTTTAGGGTTAGGCAAAACTGATTCTCAGGATAACATCCGGGTGTTTTGAAATCCCGGGGATATGTTTATCAGATAATGAGAGACCTGTTTTGGCTAACCAATAAAACTAGTCTCTGGTAGAAAATAAACCCTAATTTTCCCTAACACACAAGAGACTCACGCCACTCTCTTGGTCTCTCACGCAGCTTCTCTCTCAGGCTCTCCTTCTTTCCTCTGTTGTTATTCTTGTTTCTTTGGCTAATCAATAGCAAGTGAATTAAGAACACTTGAGACCATTCCTCTTCATTGTTGTGTTCACCGACTAGAGGTTAGGCAGAGGAATACCCCGAGAGCTGGAAAGCTAGGTGTTCATGCAAACAAGACGGAGTAGAAGGCTAGCGGGTGTTCAACCGGAAGCTTCTTCAAGTGGACAAAGCAAGGCGATTCCAGTCGTTTAATCCGCTCCTACTCAACCTAGAAGGGTTAAGGAGCGCAAATGTATGATCTTCACGCTTCCGTATGGCCTTTATGGCTCGCAGTTATTTTTTCTCCAATTTTTTCCACGTACAGTGCATGCTCCCCTGTTTTCTTCTTCCCTCAAAAGGAGGTGGATGAAATTTTTAGAGGAGTACCGTTATCTAATATATTACAATCCTGAAAAGGCAAATGTAGTGGTAGATATACTAAGCCAAAAAGCAAGAATAGTCAGGCTTAGTGATATGACTTTTTTTGTGTGGCTTTTTCTTGGTGTTGTGGTGGCTATGTGTTCAGCTCAATCAAAGGGAACCAAAATAGGGACTTTTCTTGTGACAAAAGGAGAAAGTAACCTAACTATCTACACTTCCTTCAAACCATTAAAGAACAAAGCCTCAAAGACCCTCAAGATGAATAGAAAGTTTTACTAGATTCTCACCCTAACATCCTTGAAGCAACAAAGGCAAGCAAGAACATGTAGAATAGAGAAAATAGGCACTCAAATATTGAATTTCAAACAAACATTAGAAGATCAAAGCAACTAAGACCCATTCAAAGAAAACAACATTGGATTATCCAAAAGATTTATAGACTCTTACAAAAGGAGGACAACCCTTAAGCTTGGTCTTGAACAAGATGAGCAAGGAGGCTAGGGCCTCTCAAGGTTCTCTCTCTATTTGAATTAAAGCTTGAGTGAATTGTCTTGTCAAAGCAATAAAAAATTCTATTTATACTATCCTAACCCTAGCCAAGTAATCTCTGAGGTTTAGTTACAGTTTTTTGTCAAAATAAGTCTTTACAAGCAATTAAAAGTAAAGAAAACCGGAGAAAAACATTAAAGAGGAATAGTCGACGACTGCCGGGGCCAAGCCAGTGCCAGTTTGGAACCTCACAACCGGTGCCGGTTTGGTTCTGTCTTCGGTCGGTTCTTGTTTGCTGGAGTGTTGATTTTGGACAGAATGCAGCCGGCGCCGGCTGTCCTCTGGATGCCGCCCTTGTCAAATTTCAACCCCTTTTGCTGTCGGCTTAAATTCTTGTTGGGGTCCTTCGCGGATGGTCATCAACATGAACTCTTGGCTCGCTTCCTCAACCCTCCAATCCTCTTTCATTCTCAAGCATTGTTTGATGATCAATTGAAAATCAACTTGAAGCTTTTTGGTCCTCGCTCTAGTCATCGGTTCTTGTCCTCCATGATGAAGTGGAGTCTCATCACTCTGAGTGTAAGAGGTGCAAAGAATCCAGGAGATACTACCTATAGAAGTGGAAGTGAAGGAGAAGAGAATATGGATGAGAAACTTTAGTGTGATGTCGGATTTGAAGAAGAAAATCATAGAAGCCCAGTAGAAAGATCTAAAGTTCCAAGCATTTAAGAAGAATAAAATAAAAGAAGGAGGACAAGACTTCCGAGTAGATGGGTAAACTATCATGTATTTTCGAGATCTGCTGTGCATATCCAATAACAAGGAGTTGAAAAGGAAAATTCTAGAAGAAGCTCACAAGTGTTGATAACAATACATCTTGGAAAGTTGAAGATGTATAAGGATTTAAAGAAAATGAATTGGTAGGCCGAATTGGAAAAGGAAGTTGCTTAGTATGTTACTAGTTACCTTACATACCAGAAAGTAAAAGCTGAACACAATATGCTAGCGAGATTGTTGTAACCATTACCCATTCCCCAATGGAAGTGGGAAGAGGTTACTATAGATTTCATCACTAATTTGTCAATGACAAAGTCGCAGTGAGATGCAATTTGGGTGATAGTAATTGACTGATTGACAAAATTTGCATATATTTATAATACCAGTGAATATGGAGTATTTGATGGAGAAACTAGCATAGTTATATATATATATATATAACTCAAGGAGTTTAACACCCCTTAAATAAATGGCCTAAATGGATAGGGATATCGCCCTGCCCTTCCGGACCAGGGATTTTTATAACAAGAAAATAATAAATAAAAAGCAAAGTAAAATAAATGCTCAAATAATCCTTAAAGTCGGAATTTAATTTACTATCTAAATAAATCTTTATTACTTAACACACCACAGTTAAGCCGTACTGGCAGAATTAAAATGTAACAAGATAGGGTAAAAGTATTAAAATATTAAGATCTAATTTTATTTCAATTGGATTTTCAGCTCTCGGTCTTGGTAATCTTATACTACTCTAAAAATCATGGTTAAAAAAGACGTGTGAGATTATAACTAATCCGGTAAGTCCGTAGTGAGCAAATGACAATTAGAAAATCAACAGCATGATGCATGTATATGTAATCATTAAAGTGGATGTAATTGTTAGAAAATTAGCATTTATACACCTTAAATTCATTACCAAAATTTGGAGAGAAATTCAACGAGTATGACCGAGTACGATATCTAGATAAGAATTTTGTCGGGCAAATTATTTCCATTCATAAACCTGGTATGAATGTTTATTGCAACGAAAGTCTTAAACTCGTCGTTTACAAGTTATATTGTGTATCAAGACTACACATCTACGATACTTTACATATATGACCACGGTATAATCAATGCCGAAATGGCACAATGGGCAAGGTGTACATCCCTCCCGAGAGGATACCCCACCATCCCTCTCATAAATAAATAGACCAGATGTCCCACGTTCATCCTCTAGTTCCCTTTGGATATTGTGTTGCTAGCTAAGGATCCTACTCAACTATTAGGACCAACACCCTGTTTGGAAAAGATGTCCCTCTAACGAGGCTTGTCCTATAGTCTTGTTCCTTGATTACTGAAGTCTAGAACAATGCGGTTCAAGAAATTCCCATTCCGATATGGAATATATAATTCTATTTTCAAAATTATTGCTCCAATTTTTCAAAACTCAGTTTTCCAAATTTATCCTGACCTAAAACAAAAATTATATTTTCTCCCCAAAATTTTTGAAAATTGCAAATTCCTACATCCATTCTATTAATATTTGCTCAAAGTGGAATAAATTATGCACCTTCATATATTGCCTCGAAAGAGATAGCGACAGGAGCCAAATGCCATGCTATGATTTTCACAACTATGTACATGAATGAAAATTTTGTAATCAGGTGCAAATATTGATGCTTGGCTCCTAATCAAACATGGTGTTTCATATGAAAATTCTCTAAGATTAATCATGCGAAATTTTCATGTTGGAGTCAAAATGTACATAAGAGTGATACCAAGCGCAATAAAATGAACTATTCTAAAATATTATTTCGATAAATAGTATGAAAATCATATTATGAACTATTGCTGTCATGATTGTGTATGCATGATCATATGATTTCCTATTGACTTATTTTACATAAAAGAGTCATGAGATGCAATGACTTACCTCTTGTCCAAAAGCTTAGCAAAATAACTTCAAATTATCTTAAATTCTTCTTCTTCCTAAGTCTAACTCAAATCTAACATAAATTTTATGAGAATTAACCTCTTGTCCTCAAGTCTATAAAAGCATTTCAAATAAATCCCTAAGGGGACAAAGAGATTACTTATGCTCTAAGTAATTTACTATTTGCTAACACTAATCTTAATCACTATGGCTAACTTAAATAAACCTAGAGCCTTACTTAGTCAAACAAACTCCAACACAACTTATTTCTCAAGTAAGTTAGGAAAGGAAAGCGTTTTGCAAAGATTAAACACCTTTGGGCTTTATATACATAAATTATTAGGCTTTCATTTCTCAAAAATCAAGTAATGATGGGAAGTATATAAAAAATATAAGAAAATTTTTTCTAATAAATCAAAATATCCTATAAGATTTTCTTTAAGTTCATTTTAATTTAGTTATATAAATTTTCAATCTTTACTTCTAGATTAAAACTCCATTTTCGAAGCAAATCAGGGGTCTCAAAGATTGACTTAAATTATTAAGAAAAACATTTTATTAAGCAAATCAGGGGTCTCCGCTGTTGTTGGGGAACATAATCGGCTTGATCTGCTCAATCAAAGAAAAGGCTTCAGACGCGACTCGGCTCGGTGGGTGCTTCCGGCTTCAATGAAAGGAATGTGTAGCAGCTTCGCTACTCAACAAACACAACAAAAGGGATTGGCTTCAGCGAGACTGGCTTCAACAAAGAAATCATTGGCTCAGAAGTGGAAAAGGAAGTGGCTTCAGGGAAAACGGGCCTGGCTCGGTTAGTTTAAGAACAACGAAAGTCTTCAGCTCAGTGAATTAAAGGGGTGGATTTGGACAGAATATTACAAGCCTAAAAGGAAACTACTCTTTTGGTATTTTGGATTTTTAGGAAGCTTTTGTGCCTATAAATACAGGCCAATCGCGTAGGAAAAGTGTGTGCATAATGGAAATTTGAGAAAATATTAAGAGTGCACCATATTCATAGTAGGGCTCATTCTTTCATGTACAAAAGATGAATTCAAGGAATTAAAGTTATATTCATTCATTGAAGGGAATTCATTACTCGAAGGAGTATTGATTCACTACAAGAAAGTCAGCAAATTGCGACGGATTTTTGCGACGGCCAAAATCCGTCGCAAATTTGCAATGGCTCACCGACGGGAAAAAGGAAAAAGGGCTGTAGTTGACCGACCGTCACAAATTTGTAGCAAAATTAGCGACGAATTTGCGACGGAAATTATTTGCGACGGATTTAGAGTTTCCATCGCAAATCCGTCGCAAAATTAGCGGGATGGTTTTTTTATAGGTCAAAGTCTTTTTATCTACAACATGGTGGTAAACACTCATGGTTTGACTTCCACCATCGCTTCTTACCCATGGATCACCCATTTCGATGGGATACAACATCATTTAAGAGAGATAAGGGCTCTGATATGTTCCAACCTATTCTACGTCCCACTGGGGATGACTTGTGGTTCAGTGTTTGTCAGTATTCGAAAATAACAGAGTCGGGAAGAGAACTTGGGAGATCGAAAGGTAGATATGTGAGTCATAATTGGGCTAAACGGAGTATTTTTTGGGATTTGCCCTATTGGCGAACGCATTTGGTTCGTCATAATGTTGATGTAATGCATAATGAAAAGAATGTGTTCAATAATGTCTTCAATACAGTTATGGATGTGAAGGGCAAGACTAAAGACAATCTAAAGGCCCGTCGTGACGTTGAAGTATATTGCAATAGGCCAGAACTACATGTGTGTAACGTCGGAGAAGGGAGGATAGCAATACCTAAGGCATGTTACACGTTGACGGTAGAACAAAAGAAAATGTCGCTTGAGTGCTTGAAAGGATTAACTCTTCCAGATGGATACGCATCGAATCTTTGTAGATGTGTTGATTTTAATGAACTGAAGCTGTCCGGCATGAAAAGCCATGATTGTCATATCTTCATGGAAAGATTACTTCTGATTGCCCTTAGAGAATTCCTTCCAGTTAATGTTTGGGGAATTTTGATAGAATTAAGTCTGTTTTTTCGAGATATTTGTGCTCCTAAATTGTCTGTATCTCATATGATGAAGTTGGAGCAAGAGATACCGGTTCTTCTATGTAAGTTAGAGAAGATTTTTCCTCCAGGTTTTTTCGATGTTATGGAACATCTCTTGGTTCATTTGCCTTACGAAGCAAGGGTTTGTGGTTCTGTATAATATAGATGGATGTATCCTTTTGAGAGGTAGTTGTCATTATCAAAATTTTGCTACAGCTAGCTGTAGTCATTGCATAATACTTATTATCATACTTTGAATTATGCCAGGTTCTTGTTTCGTTTAAAGTTAAAGGTAAAAAATAAGGCACAAGTAGAAGGGTCAATTTGCAATGCCTATCTTGTCGAGGAAACATCTACAATCTTCTCCTATTATTTTGAGGCACATGTGCGGACAAAACATGTATCCATGGCTCGCAACGATGAAGGTGTGGTCGGGCGTGAAGTAGATGAAGCTTCGTTGTCAATATGCAATATTTATGGGAAGATCTTAGGAAAGATTCAAACTCGATTCCTCTCTCATGAAGAATACAAAGTGGCAAGAAATTATATATTTCTTAACTGTGAAGAGGTCCAACCATATATTAGGTGAGATGCTTGCCCCTCTGGTTGATATTAGAAATAAGATCCATTGCTAATTGTGACATTTTCTTCTCTACAGTGAGTTCACATCTCGTTTACAATCTTCAATCCCAAACATTTCGGAATTGGATGTAGAAAGAAGGATAGAGAATGAGTTCGCAGGATGGTTTACAGATTATGTCTGATCTTCTTTAATCAGTTAAATTTCTTTACACGTGAACATATGTTGTTAGTTAATGTATGCCCATTTGAACATTTCATATGCTTTATAGGTGAACGATCCACAAAACCATGTGTCAAATATATGTTTGAAGAATCTTGCTTGGGGACCTTCGAGAAAAGTAAAAACATATACTGGGTACATTATTAATGACTACAGATTTCACACCCACGAACACGCCGAAGGAAAGAAAACAGTGAATTCTGGAGTTTGTGTTAAGGGGGGTGAAAAGGACTCAGTAGTGAGTGATTATTATGGGGTTCTTAAAGAGATTGTTGAAGTAGAGTTTCCTGGTAATCCATCACAAAAAGTTGTCCTTTTTAAATGTGATTGGTTTGATCAAACAGCAAATCGCGGCGTTAGAATACATAAGGAGTATAAGATTGTTGATATTAATTGCAAGAGGAGCTACCCAAAATATGATCCGTTTGTATTAGCTCAACAGGAATCTCAGGTGTACTATGCCTCATATCCAGGATGCAAAAGACCAAGATCCGATCTGGTTAGTCGTGTGTAAAGTAAAAGCTCGACATGTGATTGATGCACCTGTGATTGATAAAGCTTACCAAGAAGAGGTGGATATTCACAATGCAATGACTATTTCCTTAGTTGTTGATCTTGGTCCCTTAGCTCATGAAACGGGCACAAGTGATTTGTTGGATGTTCAAGAAGAAGGATTACTTAGGGATACAAATGAACTCGAAGATGAGGACGAAGACGAAGACGAAGGTAACTGGAATACAGATAGCACAACAGAGATGGAAGAAGAAGAATATATATCAGAGGATGACTCGAGTGATTAAAGTACATTTCTAATAAGTTTGTGATGTAAAGTTTAGTTTAAATAATTCATGATGGTTGCTTATATGGTTGATCAACAATTTATGTTAAAATTTCAAGTTTTACTAATTTATTGGATGATCAATTATTATACCATTTTTTGTCCTTTTCATTAGCTTAAATATAGTTAAGTACGAGTCAATGCTAATTATTTTCTTTTCCACAGGTGTTCTTTGCATTTCCATAGGTATGCTTCCTTTTTTTAAAAAAAAATACAGTTAAGTATTAGGGGAGATTCTAACTATTTTCTTTTCCACAGGTGTTCTTTGCCTTTACACAGGTATACTTTTTTTTTTTAAAAAAATACAGTTAAGCATGAGTCAATACTAACTATTTTCAGCTCAACAGGTGTTCTTTGCTTTTTCAAAGGTATATTTTTTTGTCTAATATATGGATTGGATCCCCGTGAGTGATGGGCAATCACTCCCCATGAATGATTGGTGATCATTCCCCTTGAGTGATGGGTGATCACTCCTCTTGGGTAATGGGTGATTACCCTTAAGTTAATTGATGTTGTTGACATTGACTTTTTATTATAGATGTCTTCTTTGTTGGGATATAAAACCTGTATAAAAGAACACACATTTCGTTATCTGATGGCTTTGATCCATTGACAAAGGAAGAATCATGCACTCGCCCTTCAAAATGCTTGGAAAAGGTTACAGACTTATGTGCAAGAATGAAGCCATTTTGAAAGAAAATAAAAATAATGAATCGTTTCTTTCTCAAGTTGTATAAATGGCCAAGTTTCTACATATTCCAGTTTATCTATTGGCAGTTAATTTTTTTGTTGTGGAGAATGTGTTCAATGGATACAGGTTTTGTTGTAAATGTTTTGTGTGTTTGATGTGTTGATGATACTTGGAATATGTTTGAATGTGGCATTAATGCCTGGAAAATGACCATTTTATAGAGGAGACTCTGTCAAATTTTTTTATAAATTTGTGTTTATAACTTGTTCTACATATATATTACAAATATGTTTGAAATTTAATTAAATTTATTCCAAAATTAGGATGTCTGGCGATGGACAGTCTTCTGGAGGTGCTGGAGCAGACCAACATACCCATCCTCCTGACACCACATCACTATCACACGCACGGCGCCTCTCCGTACCACGATCGATTTCTGGTTCACCTTCACAATCAAGAGGTGCTTCTCCAGCAGACGCTCCTACTTCTGCATCACACCATATTGGATCACAGGGCACAGACGGCCGACCTATGATTATTCCTCGAGGAGAAGGGTGTGTAATTCATAATTATTGATTGATTTCCAATTCAGCACATCTTATTTAATAATCATATTACTTTCCTTTCTGGTTATACAAAATAGGTTTGCTGGTTCAGATAGATGTGTGAGAGAGATTCAAGGCATATTCAAGAAACAATTCAATGGTTCGTACGCTACATACTCACATGTCCCGATACACGTTCGGGACATGTGGTTCGAGGAGTGGGGAGTATGTTTCTTTTACTTTCTTACAATTTTAATCTCATGTATATGTTATTGAAGCTTATATGCTCAGGTGTCGTTCGTTGTATTTGCAAACAAATTTACTTTAAATTGTTAATTTAAACTTTAACGGCGATGGTTTACTATATTTGCAGAAGTTATTTCGTTGGGCTCCCGAGCATGGTCCCCAGATACGGAAAAATTGGGAAAGAAAGTGTGCAAAAAGGTTTTCCGATACTTTGTCGAAGACCTGAAAGAGCACGCCTGCTAATTCATGTCCAAATTGGATTGATCCAACTCATTGGTCGGAGATGAATAAACATTGGTTGGATCCCAAATATCAACGAATCGTGCAGTCTGCAAGGCAAAATCAGTCTCGTACCGGTGTCACTCACACAGGAGGTTCCATCTCTTTCATTGAGCACGAGGAACGCATGGTAAATTCAATTTTATTAACTTTTGCATATTTCAAAATTGTCAGAATCATGCACTCGCATTCGAAATAATATTCTTTTTTATTAATTAAACTACAGAGGATACGTGATGGGGACACATTTAGCTATCTGGACATGTTCAAAAAACTACATATGTTCCAGAACGGAGAAAGACAGGGTCAGTTTGTGGGTGAGCGTCCGCAGAAGATATTGGTAAAAATAATTTATTCTTACATTACTTATTGTAATAGGTCTTCTTTTAATTTTTATAAACTCACGTTATTTCAGGAGACGGCAAATGTCATCAAGGAGCGCTACTCTCAAATGGAGTCTAGTGGGTCCGTCGACTCTGTTGCTATGCCAAATGACAAGGCCATTATCATTGAGGCAGCTGGCGGATTCAATAGGGGTCGTGTCTACGGGTTGGGATCAGAGGCTACTCGGATTAGGGAGCAGATGCATGCGTCTCATTTATTAGGATCATCTTCATCCACTCCTGTTGATGCTGACCAGATAGTTGAGACTAGGGTTCAGCAGAGGATTCAGGAGGTTGAGGATCGATGGAGGCATCGAGAGAGGAGTTGCGAGGACAAGTACAAGCGCCATGAGAATAGGATTAAGAAGAATTTTGAACATAAAGTTGCGGGAATCACTTCTTGGATGGCAATTATGTCCGAGAAGATGGGGGTTGTTATGCCACAGCTGTCTTCGGTATTTGAGGATGAGGACATGGATGAGGATGAGGACGAGGACAAGGACGATGATTTATTTGTTTCCCCACCTGATCATCACCCCGGTCCTAGTACTGGGTTTGATGGTCCTCCCGCTCCTCCTTCAGCTAGTGCTCCAAATCCTTTAGCTACATGATTGTATTTTGAACATTATTTATCTATTGTGATACTTATGTGTATACACATATTTGGATTATTGTAGTTTTATTTTATGATTTGGCATGCAATTTATTATTGGTTTCAAAATTTTATTTGTTTTATTAGTTGATATTTATGAGAAAAATTGTTTAAATATTTGTCACAGGTTTTCTAAAATTAATTTATTTAAAATTAATTTTGACAAATATTTGTCACAAGTTGCTACGGATTTGCGATGGATTTTTATTTTTATATTTTTTGAAATTCATATTTTTCCGTAGCAAATCCGTAGAAAATTGCTACGGATTTGCTACGGATTTTTTTTTTTTAATTCTTGAAATTCATTTTTTCCGTAGCAAATCCGTAGCAATTTGCTACGATTTGCTACGCTTTTTAATTTTTTTGAAATTGTAATTTTTCCGTAGCAAATCCGTAGCAAATTGCTACGGATTTGCTACGGCTTTTTTTTTTTAATTCTTGAAATTCATTTTTTCCGTAGCAATTTGCTACGGATTTTTTTTAATTCTTGAAATTCATTTTTTTCCGTACGGCTTTTTTAATTTTTTTGAAATTGTAATGTTTCCGTAGCAAATCCGTAGCAATTTGCTACGGATTTGCTACGGCTTTTTTTTTAATTCTTGAAATTCATTTTTTCCGTAGCAAATCCATAGCAATTTGCTACGGCTTTTTTAATTTTTTTGAAATTCATTTTTTCCGTAGCAAATCCGTAGCAATTTGCTACGGATTTTTTTTAATTCTTGAAATTCATTTTTTTCCGTAGCAAATCCGTAGCAATTTGCTATGGCTTTTTTTTTAATTCTTGAAATTCATTTTTTCCGTAGCAAATTGCTACAGATTTGCTACGGCTTTTTTTTAATTCTTGAAATTCATTTTTTCCGTAGTAAATCCGTAGCAAATTGCTACAGATTTGCTACGGCCTTTTTAATTTTTTTAGCAATTTGCTACGGATTTTTTTATTCTTGAAATTTATATTTTTCCGTAGCAAATCCGTTGCAAATTGCTACGGATTTTTTAATTTTTTTTGAAATTACAATTATTCCGTAGCAAATCCGTAGCAATTTGCTACGGATTTGCGACGGATTTTTTTCCAATTATTCCGTCGCAAATTCGTAGCAAAATGTAATTTAGTTGACCAGAGATTTGGCCGTCGCAAATGTGTCGCTATTTGTTGCGGAATTAGTTTTCGTCGCTATTTGCGACGCTCTTATTTGCGACGGCCGAATCCGCAAATCCGTCGCAACACTTGATTTGCAATGGATTTGCTACGGATTTGGCCGTCCCAAATAGTGTTTTTTTTTTTGGTAGTGATTCTAGAAGGTTCTCAAAGGAGGAAGAAGATGGCTTGTTTATAAGTTCTTTTTAAGACCTTTGTTTTCTTTTTCTTTAAACAATGATAAGATTAATGTTTTAATTGTAATTGAATATTATTTTTAAATTCTTGATATTGTAACTTATTCAATCTTTGATGAGTTAGTTATTATTCTTGCTATTTGATTACTTGCTTTTATTTGATAGATTGATGGAGTTGAATCTATGTCTAATGTATTTGGGAAACGAAGTTAGATTGAGTTTAATTTGATTAATTATATATAATTATTATCTTAACTGGATTAAGAAAGAAAGTTGTGAATTGAACCTAAGTAATTAAATGTTAGTTAATTTCGCCTAGAGTATAAGGATATTAATGAGGAATGGGTTTAATACATTTATTTGATTATGTTGGTTTGATTGGAAAATATGCTAATTTAATTAAGAAATAGTGATTCCATAGATTGAGAAGGAATTGTATTATATATTTATTCCTTTATGATACCAAGACAATGATTGAGTGTGATAACTGTTGGATAATTCATGTCATATTCTTGAGAATAATTATTTAATTTCATATTTTTCCTTCCAAGAATTATGTATGTACACACACACACACACACACACACACACACACACACATATTATCTTTATTTTTATTTTTGATATTCTTTATCGCTCTATTTCTTAGGATAAACATTGAATGAAAAGCACTTATTGTGTACTTGTTCCTTGAGGATCGATATTCGTTAGTACCCTATATTATACTTAATGATGAGTATACTTGTTTATATGTGTAATTTGGGATTAATGTTTTAATTTAAACTTCATTGGGAATGGATATGAAATTGAATGATTTTTATATATCCAAATTCAACGCATCAAGTTTTTGGCGCCGTTGTTAGAGAACAATATCATGAATGTTTGGATCTCATTGATTTACCTATGTGAATATGTAAATAAGTAGATACATGTTAATAATTACTAACTTGTCTCAGTTATATGTTGTATATATTGTATATTTACCTATTTAAATTTATTAACTCAATATTAATGTGTGTATTAATTGTATTCGAACTATTTGATGATTTTTACATCATAAATTTCGAGTCAATACTAACTATTTTTATTTTCAAGTTTGGACTTCCACTTATATTATGCCGGATCAATACAATATTTTGGACACAACAAATTTATCTATTTTTTATTTTCAAATTTGCGGCTAATTTTTCACTATGTAATTTAATTTTTAGTTTGTGCAGTTTTTTTTTTCCCAGTGAATTATGTTCATGCATTAATTTAAGATAGTTTTTTTTTCACCAAAAAAAAAAAAAAAGAAGAAGAAGAAGGAAAAATGTGGAAAAGGAAATAGATAGCAAGCCACGACTTTCATCAAGCCTGTCCCGGCTTTGTTGGTAAGGTTGTAATTTTTATTTTGTTTCCTGCAAAAAAAAAAAAAAAATCGGGGCAGCTTTTGTAAAAAATATAGCCGTCTTTTCCATTTATTCCTTTTCCCTTTTATTTTCTCTTTCATTTTTCTTTTCGGTTTATTCTTTTTTTTCTTTTTCCTTTCATCCATCCAAGATTCATTTTTTTCTCTCTTTTATTCATTTTCTTTTGCTTTTCCTTTTTTATTTCCTTTAACGAATTTGTGAAAACTACAACTTGGCGTAATGTGGTCACTGAACAAGTTTTAAATCACTGTAGTTACAAGTATAGTGCCACAACATCTGTATAGTTAAGGCTGACAGAGGTTGTCCACACTCAAGTCCTCGAGCTACCAGTTGAAACTGAAGAAGAGGCACCTCCACCACCAAGGTATTTTGGATGACCCTCAAATGTTAAGTGACGATATTCTAGTTGGAATCCGCACATTCTTGGAGCAATTAAGGATCAAGATGGCTAGTCTGAGAACTGTTCAAGAAAATCAAAATTCAGGTCAAATCTCCAACAGGAAGTATGTTTTTTGGGGGTTCAAACTTAGGTTGCAAACAGGGATTTTCTGACAGCCTACTCTAATTCAACATTACACCACAATTTTCCAAACACCAAACCCTTGTAAACCCTTAAATAAGTCCCCATCACATCCTAGATCCTATTAAACATCAAACACAAGTTCTCATTATCATTGTTTAGCTTAAAAATCGAACACCCAAATTAAAGTCCGAAATTCCGGCAAGCATTTTGTTTTTCCCCAACAACTATCTTTAAGCATAAGAAACCTCAAAACCCATCCAACTTGTCAAAATAAAACACCACACATAGGGCCACATTACCACAGCATAAATACAATTTTACTCATCAAAATTTGCAGCATTCAAAATATAGAATCAGGAGCAATACTAAACAGCATTTTTCGGCACTCATAAAACAACATTCGATTTGGAGAAAAAAGTTACAATGAGGCAAGCATTTCTTTCACAAAACATGACTACTTGGTTCTTGCAATACGTACACTACTAACAGTGGATGAGTTCTAAGCTTGGGACATTTTTTATCTACAGAACCATGAAAACAATAGAGAAATTGTTTGTGATGAGAAGCTCAAGTCTCTTTTCGGAGGAAAAGAGAAAGTTGGGTTTGCAGACATTAGGAAGATGATTTCTCAACATATTGTGAAGACTGCCTAACTTGGAATGGAGAAAGTTATTGTTCATTTCATGATGACTGTCAAGCAATCAATGATGGTGCTTTTGTATATGGTAGGAACTAGGAAGTAACAATTACAGTTTCTTTAATATCGGTGTTAATCTCATTTGTCATATTTTATTAGTACATCTTTTTAATCGTCAGCCTAGTTTGCTCTGTATCTAGCTTATGCAAGTTACTACTCTGTTATGTGGAAGACTAATTTAATTTTCTGGAAGTTTTGTATATTATATTTTTCATTTTTTTTTTGGGCCTAAGTGTATTTTGGCTTTGAGTTGATATGAAACCCAAATATTTATTCCATTACAGTAACATACTAACATTTTGGGCAAGGCTTCAGCAACCAGCCACATTCAATCTAGGGTATCTGCTATGACAAAACCAAGATTTTAAACTTGGAGAAAACTTGTAATGAATTCCCCTTCACCCCCCCCCCAAAAAAAAAAAGAAAAAAAAATCATTCTTGCATTCACTATTTTATGATTGGATTGATGATATAATTTATGTCAGTGAAATAATTTACAATAAGGTATGTTACCTTTTTTTAACCAGCCAAACATTCATATGCCGCTGAGTTGTAGTTTGCTAATCTTTTGTTTGACGTAACTCTGTAAATTGTGCATGTTTCTTTTTGTTTGTGTCTCGGGCAGGCTTTCAAACCTTGAGAGCACACGCAGCATTTCATCAAGTGCAGAAGGACAAGCTACAAGGTCCTTTTTTTTTTCTTTTAATTAAACCATCAAAAAGTGGGCAGTATTTTATTCATAAAAAATAAATAAAAAATATGAAAGAGTTATATGTTTAACAATATTTTTTAACATGAAACCCTCTTACTTTTTGTCTAGTAACCATTGCATGTTGAGGTGGAGTTTGTTTTTGTGGTCGATTACCTTGACATGGACTATGAAAATTAGGATCATATTCATCTCCAGAACACTCCACTAAATCTACAAATAAATCCGAAATTGTTGTGACATTGATAAAATTCTTCTCCTTTCGCAATTGCCTGAGATGCCTGTTGAGCTCCTGTTCAAAACTAGTACGAAGAAACTTCTTTTTTGAGTTGGATATGTAACTTGTTGGCCGAACCTTATCTTGTAATATTTGCGGTCTAAGCACTATGTCGTCTACAGGGCTTGTTAAGCTATGCAGGGAATGAAAACCCCAACCTTCGAGAGTTTGTTGATCTTCATGCTGAGCTTGTTGTTCTTGGAGAGTTTGTGGTCTAGGCACGTGCCTTGCACTCTCGACCACCTGAAGATGTGTATTAAATTGCATGTCATTGATTGAAAGATCTGCAAGTTCCTGCTGCCCATCAACTTGAGCGTCTCCATTGGCCTGTTCCAGATGGCTGTCATCACTCTGGCTTTGTGGCGAAATTGGCCCCTTTCAAGCGAGTCCAATATCCTCCGTACAGCATCAACGACAGGGACATCAGCACGAACCTCAGGAGACTGTGCTGGAGTAGGCATTGATGTGTGAGTTGGTATAGACGGTTCGTGCTGATTTGGATATTGCGTAGTTAATTGACTAATGGAAAGTAAGTTCTTTGTTAATTGTGGGACTAGTAGAACATCACGCAACATTAATCTATTCTTACCATCAGATACTAAGGTATCGCCAATTGCTTCTATCTTCAGAGGAGAATCATCACCAATAAATATAGAATCACAACCAACATATTTTTTGAGATTAGACAGCATACCGGAATTTGCAGTCATGTGGTTTGAAGCACCAGTATCGGGGATCCATTCAGTATCAGCAACAGAGGTGTCCATGGTAAGAGCCGCAAATGCTTGAGGAAGTTCATTATTGCTTGATTGTGATGGTAAACTCCAGCAGATTTTGGCATATGTCCTTGCTTCCCACAGAGTTGACAGTACTCATTTTTTGTACATCTATCTCTCTGTAATGGTCATCCTTCTTTTACCGGGTGGTGGTGGTCGAGAAACATGATTACTACTCCTTTGAGATGATTGTTGTGAGCCCGAGTTATTCCTTGCAAAATTGGAGTAATGAAAATTGTTATTGGTGGCTTGAAATCCTCTTCCTTTTGATGTGAATTGATTGCTTTGATGATTGCGATTATTGTAGTTTTGTTGCTGTTGGCATTGACGACGTTCTCCATAGAATGCATATGATGGTGTATTTGACTCTTCAATCCATGAATTCCATTGTTCAAACCCTTGTAACAGAGAAACAACTTCTGTGTAGGATGGTATTGGAGGTTTAAGCATTGTTGTTGTGAAAGATTCATACTTGGGGCCAAGATTGGCTAATAAGCAATAGACTTTCGTTTTATCAGGGATGGGATTGCCTATGGCTACTAGGCTATCACATATAGTTTTGAACTTTCTTAAATGTTCTGCTAAGGATTGTCTTGGATTCTTTTTGAGATAGGTAAGTTGCTGTCGGAGAGTGAATTCCCTCTCTTGTGAGTCTTGGGCATATGCTTCTTTCAACGCATTCCAAACTGATTGAGATGAGTCTAGGCCTATGACCAGGCCCAACGTTTCCTCTATGAGTGTTCCAATGATCCACCCATGTAGGAGACAATCTTCTTTTTTACATTTGAGAAACTCGTCTGAAACCTGTTCTATTCCTTCATTGTCTACTGCTGTCTTTTCTGCTGTGACATTGGTATACATGGCAGGTTTCACTTTCTCGCCTGTGAGAAGGCCGACCATGTCTTGACTTTCGGCTAATGCAAGCATCTGTTCAAGCCAGAGAGGGTAGTTGTCTGGTGTGAGTTTGAGGGTTACGAAGTTGGCAACATTTAGAGAGATTGTGGATGCCTTTAATACCATACAGACAGTTGGCACCAATCAGAACTCTCTTGTCTCACAATGGCTCCGATACCATAAAGAAAAACTAGACTGTGCAAAGTCTGTTGAAAGGCTTCTCAGCCAAAACAACCGTGAGACAAGAGTTTTTATTAACCTCTATATTTATATACATGGTTACAGCAAGAAGTAGTAACGTACAACAGAAGAAGGTAACCGAAAGCAAACTAGGAAACTAGTGCTATCACATAGCTATTTTAAAGGAGAAGATATTGCTCAATGGATTCCCATTATGCAGTGATTGGAGATCAACGAGATTCCTGGTATTACTCTTCATGATTTCTTCTATTTGAGGGAAGGATAACCATAGCCTGATTTTCTTCCTTATTACTCCAATTTGCATCCTTATCATCCTTATCACTCCATGCTGTAGTCTGAAGGTTAATATGTTGTGCTTTAGGAAATGGTTTCCTAGTAATTTTAGCTTGTGCACATATTTCACATTTATCTAAAGAATCATACTTACAAGAAATATAATCATGATTAGTCATGTATTTCAAAGTAGAATAATTTAAATGTCCTAAACGAGCATGCCAAAGATCAGAAGACTTAATAATATAAGCAGAACCAACATAGATTTCATTAATGCTTAATTTGAACAAGCCATCAAGGGTGTAACCCTTTCCTACAAACACACCATTCTTGGTGATTACGACCTTATCAGATTCTATTACAATCTTAAAGCCTCTTTTGCTCAGCAAACTAGCAGAAACAAGATTCCTTTTAACATCAGGAACATGAAAAACATTCACCAAGGTGAGCTTTTGTCCCGAAGTGAATTTCAAAACAACAATTCCTTTACCAAACACGTGAACTGGTGCTTGATTACCTATAAAGACCTCAGCATCATCTTTTATATAAGTACTGAATAGATCTTTGTTGTTACACACATGAATGGTTGCACTGGAATCAAGGAAAAACTCAGAAGAACAAGTGAAAGCAACTGAATTTATTTCATTAACCATGGCTATCAAACTTTCTTCAGTAACGAAGTTTGCCTCTTTGGTAACGCCAGTATTAGTATTAACACTGGTAACTGCTTTCTTCTCTTCACTCTTCTTGAACCTACATTCTTTAATGTAGTGACCTTTCTTTCCACAATGGAAACATGTCTGGTTCCTTTTGTTGTTGTTCTTCTTGAATGACTTGGTTTTGATCTTAAGATGTTTTTGAAATTTGTTTCCAGATTTTGCTCCCACAACATTTACTTGCAATTTTGTATTGGAATTTTCAAAAACGTTTTTTCTGCAATTTCTCTTCTCTTATACGAGTTTCACACTCAATCTGTAGATGAGTCTGAAATTGCTCGAGAGTCAAATTCTCTGGTTGTAACAGAATCTTCTTTCTGTAGCCGTTCCAAGAGGGAGGCAATTTGGACAGAATTGCACCAATTTGTAGTGCATCAAGAATACAAACTTCCAAATCCCTTAATCTGGAAACTAAAATTTGAAGTTCATGGACTTGATCCATGACTGGCTTGTCATCAGTCATTCTGAAATCAAAATAATTTAAAGCAAGAAATTTGTCCGTACTTTTCTTTTCATTTTTATATTTTGTCTCCAAAGCAATCCAGATGTCCTTTGGAGTTTGGAGTGCAGCATAGAGATCATACAGACAATCTATCAGAGAATTTAGAATAAGTCCATGACACATCAATTGATCATCTTCACGTTTCTTCCATTCAGCCTTCAATCCATCACTGTCTTCTGGTGTTGGTGCAGGAAGAGCCTCCAGGGACGGATCAAGAATATAGAGAACTTTTTGTGTGGCTAGAAGAAATCTCATCTTGTCTTTCCATCTTGTGAAAATCGTTCCATTGAATTGATTCAGTTTGATAGCATCTTGTTGTGTTAACAATTTCATCGTTGCAGCATTCATCAACGCCATGGAAAGATAATATTACACTCAAATTGTTAAGAAAAATAAATAAAGAACAAACTTTGAGGCCTGATTATACTATCTTGAGTGTAATATTGTCTTGCTTATCAAAACAAGTTACGCTAGGATACAACAAAGTTTCGTGAGAAATTTAAATAGAAATAGAAAAAACCAGATAATACCTATAAAACTTCTGCAGTTTTTATAATTTATTAATGGTTACCAACTGAGAAGTTACAACTCTTTGAAAGAGTCTTTATCCAAAAGTTATATATATCCCTTAAGAAATATTAATTCGAAAAAAATATAAAAAGAAAGTCTTTTTAAACAAGCCCAAGTTGCCCCAAAGTGCCCAAGTGCCCATTTAATATTATAAATATAATTATAAAATGGACTAACTATAGAGTCAAGCCCATGTCCATTGAGAGCACTTTAGACACTATTTCTTGTGCACAACTACTAATAAAGAGCTTCAAGACCTTTCTTTTTCAATGTGGGATATGATTGAACAAACTATCTATCATCAAGGGCCAACTTTTGAGCATGAGATGCATTAGTAACCATAGCATCAGAGGTTGAGTATGACTCAGTCTGATAAGGCATAGACTGAGAATTTTCAGGAAGAGGATATTCACTTGAGATATGAACTGTGTCATGGGCATCATTGAGAAGTCTGGTAGGACTCTTAGAGGTGATGTCCTCACCTTGCAAGGACTCCTCTGCTAGAGGAACTATCGGCTGTAGGACTGTCGGCAGAAGTTCTTCCAGCTGTGAATGAAGCGATGCTCGCGGATCAATATTCTGATCTTTATGTATCAGAACTTCGTCCATTGCATCAATATGCAATGACGGCATAGGTGATCCTGCCTGAGCAGATGGATTCTTTAGCGATTGCTGATCATTCTGAAATCGCTAAAGACAAGTTTAGACAAGTTTGTGAAACCACAGAGTCCTTGAGAAAAAAAAAAAAAATGAAACCTTGGATACGTGTAGACAAGTTTGTGACAATGATGGTCCACGAGAAATTTTGGAAATTTCTCAAGTTCTTATAAATGTGAGTAAAGTTAATAGGAAAAAAAAAAATAACTTTGCTATATGAAATTTTAATTAAAAATCTTACATCACTATTCAAATTTTACTTTGAGTATAATTAGTATTTTAATTTTCAAAATTTTCCATTTGCCATCTTTGTTCATTTGACCATCAATCAAAAGTGGTCAAAATTAACAAAAGTTAGAAAACATTTAGCATATATAAATAAATAAATAAATAAATATATATATATATATATATATATATCGTTAACTATTAACATTTGACCGTATGAAATTTAAATTTTTTGTTTCTTTAGAAGAAATTTGAAGGATTTTTCTATTTAAAATATTACGATTATTTCAATTCAATAAATTCATATAGATAGGAACCAATATTATGATTTTCTTTGCAGATTTAGATAATTCAGATGAATTTAGATGAATTTTTAAATAAAATTTATCTATTTATCTCACTATTAAATACCCTTCAGATTTAAATCATTAATATTCAGATAATTTAGATGACTTTTGATGAATGGTTGACCATGCACTCTCTGCTCCGCTCATCCGATGATGAGGCTCATCTCAACCTCACCATCTCGGATGAGTGAATCCTTTAATTTAATTAAGTAAATTAATTTAATTAGATATCTATTTAAATTTAATAGATTTAATAGATTTAGATGAAGATAAATTCAGATGAAACTTATTTGAACTAAGACTTCTACTCTTTTTAATTTCTCACTTATCATCTTTTTGAGAATTTTAAAAATATTGTTCAATGTTTATATCATTCACCATAATTTAAGAGAAATTATCCTGCGCAACACTCAGGCATCAAACTAATATATATATATATATATATATATATATATATATAAAGTAGCTCCAAAGTCACCCTACAGTGACATGTGACACTGTTATTTATTGACATTTGTCTATATAAAATTTAATTGAAAGGTTTAGTTTTCATTTTAAAATATCATGATTATTTAAATTCAATAAATTCATATAGATAAAAACAAACATTATTTGAATGCAAACAAACTTTCTTAAAACTATTAAATTTAGAAGATTCACTGCATTCTGACCATTAGAATTTCAGAACAAGACGAAACGTCATACATAGAGAGTTGTAGTGCTATCTCTATTGTACACATTTCTTTATGTCTCGCCTTCTCTGGGAATAGGCAAATTAGCAAGCAAGCATTGGGCAGAGGACTCAAAAATTCAAATACTGATAGTGCACGCTAACCCCTCCCCAGAATTCTTGCATCTTGCGCTTGCGTTCAAGCTTCCATTACTTTATCTACCGAGAAGCCAAAACTTTCACTACGGGAAAAGTTGGATTTTGCGATGGAAAATTTGCGACAGCTACATGACTGTCACTAATTTCGACGGCAATGAAAACCATCACTAATTGTGATGGATTTGCGACGGTTATCGCAAAACCCTCACTAATTGCGATGACTCAAAAGAATCGTCGCAAAATCCTCAGAAATCAGTGATGATTTTGTGATGGAATTTTGTAATTATAGAGTAAAGCTAAATAATTAAAAAAACCATTGCAAAACCTTCGTAAATTGCGACGGATTTGCGATGGCCCAATAAAAAATTTAATTGTTAAAATTTTTTTAAAAGAACCGTTGCAAAACCCTTGCAAAAAAGCGATGATTTTGCGATAGCTTGATATTAAATTTATTTTTAAAAAAATTTTAATACAATCATCGCAAAACTGTTGCTAATTAGCGACGGTTTTGTGACGCCTCACCAAACACTTGCTAATTGCGACGGATTTGAGACGGCCTGATAATAAATTTAATTTTTAAATTTTTTTTAAAAGAACCGTTGCGAAACCCTCGCAAATTAGCGATAGTTTTGCGATGGCTTGATAATAAATTTTTTTTAAAAAAAGTTTAATAAAATCGTCGCAAAACCCTCGCTAATTAGCAACGGTTTTGCAATGCCTTGAAAACCCTCGCTAATTGCGATGGATTTGTGATGGCTCGATAATAAATTAAAAATTTTAAAAAGAACCGTCGCAAAACCCTAGCTAATTAGTGATGGTTTTGCGACACCTCGCAATACCTTTGCTAATTAGTGACGGTTTTGCGATGGCCCGATAGTAAATTTAATATTTTAAAAATTTTTAAAAGAACCGTCACAAAACCCTCGCAAATTAGAGATGGTTTTGCAATGGCTTGATAATAAAATTTTTTAAAAAAATTTAATAAGATTAGCGAGGGTTTTCGACGCCTTGAAAACACTCGCTAATTGTGACAGATTTGCGATGGCCCAATAGTAAATTTTATTTTTTAAAAAATTTTAAAAGAACCATAGCAAAACCCTCGTAAAATAGCGACAAATTTTGCGGCGGCTTGATAATAAATTAGTTTTTTCATTTTTTAATAAAATCATCACAAAACCCTCGCTAATTAGCATCGATTTTGCAATGCATCCCAAAATTATAAATTTATTTTTTTTTAAAATTTTCAAAAAAGTCCTAACAAATTAGTGATGACTTGTAAAATCTATCACAAAACTCTCGCTAATTGCGACGAATTTGTGATATATTTGGGTTTCACAAAAACCCTTGCTAATTGTGATGGATTTGCAAGAGATTACGGTTTCAAAACACTAATCTCTTGCAAATCCGTCGCAATTAGCGAGGGTTTTGCGACAGCTTTTATCCGTCACTAATCTAAAAAATATTTAAAAAGGTTTGATTATATATATATATATATATATATATATATATAATATGTGTTAAAATAGTAGAATGTGTGAAAAGACATTGTTGAGTTGAAATATTTAGATGTATAATATAAATATAATATTATTATGTGTATATACATATAAATGTGTATATATTATTAAGTAAATATATATATATATGTATATGTATATTAATATATATAGACACACACACACACATACTAACATAAATAAAATGTATTAATTTGTATTAACATGTATACATACGTATATATGTACATTATGTGTATATATATATATATATACATATAATACAGATATACGTATGTATATATATTTATTAATATATTAAAAATATATTAACATCTTTATATATATGTATATATAATTTAAATATGCTATATAAAATATAGACACACACACACATATATATATATAAGTACATAGTATGTGTCTAAAAAAAATCATATTATAAATATAGTATATAATTAAGATAAGGTGAAAATAAGTACAAGAATTCACATAGCCTAGTGGTGGAGCACATGCTATCCCACAACAAAGATGTGGGTTTGAGCCACGCGTTCAGCAACAATTTCAATAATTATTTGTGACGGCCTACTGGATTGGTTTCAGGTTGGGGTCGGATTGGAATTTGTTCCGAGTTGGGGCGGGAGGGTTGCTCGATTGGGTCGGAGCCAATTTAATAATTAAAAATTTTAAAATTTTGACGACCCTCGCAAATCTGTGGCTAAAATGCCGTTGTGAAACTATCACAAATTTAATAAATAACTTTTTTAAGAATTAAAAAGCCGTCGCAAAACCATCGCTAAAATACCGTCGCAAAATCATCGCAAATTTAATAAATAATTTTTTAAAAAATAAAAAATTTAATTATTAATTTTTTAAAAAATTAAAAGTCTGTCGCAAAACCGTTGCTAAAATGGCGTCGCAAAACCGTCGCAAATTTAATAAATAATTTTTTGAAAGATAAAAATTTAATAATTAATTTTTAAAAAAATTAAAAGGCTGTTGCAATACCATCGCTAACTCGCCATTGAAAAACCGTCACAAATCTAATAAATAATTTTTTAAAAATTGATAATTAATTTTAAAAAATTAAAATCCGTCACAAAACCGTTGCAAATATAATTATAAACTTAATTATAATATCATTAATTAAATGTTCATCACAAATCCGTCGCAAAATAAAAAATCCATCACAAAGTCGTCGCAAATAGCGATGGTTTTTCTTTGCCGTCGCAAATAGCGACACCTTTTTTAGCTACAGTCAAAATCATCGCAAGACCGTTGCAAAATCCATTTGCGACGATTTTGCGACGGTTTTTGGCTGTCGCAAAAATCAAATTTTCCTATAGTGTTTAGATACTGCGTAGGTTTAGAGAACCCTTTTAATTTCTATATCCTGGTGAACTACAAAGAAGAAATAAATTCAACGCAAAGAAACCATCAAAAGTGAAATATTGTAGAAATAAAGAATCCCAGATGGATAGTTTGTCTGAAGGTGGGGATACACTGGATAGTGCCGCCGATCGGGGTAGGTGGAGTCGGATGTTTAGAACTCTGTACGGGCAATCCTTCTCAAATTAGCGCCACCACCGTGGGCTGTTCTCTTTTAGGTACCTGCTTGGATCTCTATGGCCTAGAGGAGGTAAAAACACGTACGATGTTGCAATAACTGTGGATGATGAAGTTTTGGCGGATGAAAAATAGGACAAGGGGGAAAAAGGGGGTGGGGAGAATGAACGGCAAAATGGGAATTGGGTGCTCAAGATTTTGCACGTTGAGTCTATGTGGAAGCAAGATGACGGTGACGTACGGATCAAAGCAGGTTTGGAAGAAGAAAATGGGATCCCAACCACGAAGAGCAAAGCTGCGAATGTACTCTTGGTGATGAAGAGGGTGATGTATGTGCCATTAGTGACGATAATGACGAAAAGGTAGACTTTGATAGAGATTCATTTTTGAAGCTGCTTTGGAAGGCATCGTTGCCGGAAGCTAGGTTATATGCTCGGATGTCATTTTTGGGAAACTTAGCTTATTCCATACCTCAAATAAAGGTAATGGCCAAGACTTTTTTGGTTCTTTGTTTGGATTAAAGATCTTCTCTTTCGCAAGAAATATGCGCAGGAAAATATTACTTTTAGGATCTGTATTTGATTTTCTTTGAAAATGAAGTAATTGCCAAAGTGGTCTTTTTCTTTCTTTCTTTCTTCTTTTTCTCCTTTTAGCTATAATCTGACAAGGTAGGATTTGTTTTGTAGGTTTCTTACCAAGGTGGATGCTTTATCCTTCTATGGTTCTTTTCCCTGAATTTTACTACATTCTTTAGACCCAGCAACATTAATCTTCTAAGACTCAGGATGCGTCTGTTATTAATAGGACAGTCTTATTGGTTACTATGTTCTGGATGAAGCAGTCCAACTGGCTAATTTCATTTGTCAAGGAACGAAGGAAAAGTTTTTGTTCATGGTCATGCATTAGATTAATCTCACAAAGGGTGAAAATCTTATTTGAATAAAAAATCAATTACTCAGTTATGGCATTTGAATGGAAGGTGCCCTGAGGGAACTATTCCTATGAGAAGAACAGAAGAAGAGGATATCACAAGCTCTGCGGCTAATTTGTGAAGACAAATGGCAGCAATGTATATATGACCAATCTCTGGCAGATTTTCCAAAAACCTCACAAGCAGGCAAACTACACTAATGACAAAAGCATACGAACTTAGGCCATAAACAATGAGCACAAATACTCTGAACCCTGATTACTAGGCAAGTCAAAAACCGAAGGAACAACCCAAAGACTGCAAGGACTTTTCTTGCCTTTCGTATTGTCGTTGTTCATTATGAAATTTGTACAAGTCACATCACAATTGGCAGCCACTCTAAAAGGGGGGAATATGGATATATAAATGGGTGACAAAAGAAGCAGTAGATCCGTTTAGTAACCCCATGGTTTACAGTTTTGGCGTATCTGTCTATGCATATCGGCGGTGGATTTCATTCCAGTTGATTAATAGAAAAGTTGAAGTGGTATATGGGAAAATGAATACTGCTTTGGATCATTTAATGTTGCAGCCTAATTTTTCGGAAAACAAAAAGACTTCAAGTTAAAATACTTATAAAACCATTGAAAACAAATGCACATTCAATAAGCTCTATATATACTGATACAATTCACTTATTTAAAAACAGATGCACATTATTACAGAAAAAAACTTTGCTACTTTGATTCATTCACAGAATCAAAGAAAATGTATCTATTAAAATATATACATGCATCAATTAAATTATTAATGTGCAAAAGAAAAAAAAAACAAACACAATTTTCACCTCTGTGCAACGCAGGTGGATCTACCTAGTTCTAACGAAGATTGCAAAATTATAATTCAAATTAAAAAAATGTTCAAATTTAGACAAATGAAGTATTAGATTTATTTTTCCTTCTTTCCCTCAAATTGGTATTACTAATTTAGTTTATTGAAATAATTTATGAAAGTGTAAAAATCACAAAATTAACTAGACCAAGATATGAAATCCAAATATATATTCCATCAAAGGAAAATCCTAATATTTTGGCTAAGGCTTTATCAACCCGCCACATTTAGTCCAGGGTATTCCCTGTGACAGAAATTAGACACTAGACTCGAGAGGAATTGTGATGAATTTGAAAAAAAAAAAAAAGGAAAAATAATAAACCAGCATTTGTATATACTATTGTTGTGACACAAATGATTCTGATTGGCATGGATAATTTCTCAGTTTTTACTGAAATAAATTTAGTCACCACTCATAATCTCATGTGTACAAATTGATATATATATAAATGCAGGTACATGACACAACTCAAGTTGAAACGCTAAAATTATGAAGTTGAACATGGACTCTCTAAGGACGGCTAGAGCTGGATCCCGCACCACCTTTGTTAAATACATTCTCATAGGCAATAAAATCTGGCTTTTCTTCTTCAAGCCTCACCTCATTATTATGCTCGAAGTCAACATTTTGATTCTCATTCTCTGGCATCTCTTGACTGACTATAGCCTTGTTATCTTTGCCTTGATCAATTGATATAGACAATTGAGAGTTCTTCGAGGCAAACTCAATTCTTGCATCAACTTGTATAATGGTTTGGTCGATGACATAACTCATTTCAGGGACATCTTTTGCACTGAAGTCCGTCACCTTTTTTGACCAGCCAAGCATTCGTACATGAACGCGGTGACCTCCTTCTGGCGGTTGCTCAGTTTCAGTTTTTTGAGTTGATCTTGCAGGTCTCTAACCTTTTGTTTGGCCAAGCTTTCTGAATTGAGCATGTTTCAATTGCTTTCTGCCTCTGGCAAACTAAAGGGTAGGTTCAATGCACAAGATAGTTAGAATTTAGAAGTTGAGTGAGAAGCACAAAAGAAAGCAAATTATATTTATAGGGGTAAAAACCACCCTACAAATTGAGGCAGAGATACACCTTTTTATGTAGAAGTAGCAATTATAAATATATTTTCTTGTACAGATATAACGGTTATAAGTAAACTTTCTTATATAGACATGAAATATTCTTACACAATCATGGTGGTGATAGATAAACTTTCTTATATAGACATGAAATGTTCTTATACAATCATGGTGGTTATATATAAACTTCCATATATATAATGGTCACAATTTATAGTTTCCTTATACTGAGATGGCTAATATTAAAAAAGTGTGAGTGCATATATTGAAAGTCAAGAGAAAAAAAAAAAAACCCAAGGAATAGTTGGTGAACATAGAAAAAATTGATTTTGGCCAAATTAGAAATTGGTTTTGGTTTGTACATGAACTAATATGATATATGAAAAATTATGATAAAGGAAAGTTTCCGATATTTTTGTACCAAATATTTAAAAATTTGTACATTTTAAAAAACTACAATATTTATGCTATACAAGTTTTTAATACGATAAAGACTAGTTTATGAAAGTGTTTTCCATACTAATTAAGGACACATCTAGAAGCATTCGCAATGAGAATTAAACATAATTATCGTGCAACTAGGAGTATTATATACATACAAGTTTGTTTGTGATAACGATAGTCTCATGAGAAATTTTGGAAATTTCTAAAATTATATATATATATATATATAAAAGTTGCCATAGAATTTAACTATAGTGACACGCGGTTGAACATTTGGTTGAATTCCATTGAAAGTTATCTAAATGTATTTGTTTCTCTATTAAATACCTCCCTTAGTCATTAAGTTGCAAATGTTGAATCGGAGAAGAATTCAATATTTCTAGTGTAGAAGAAATTTTCAACTCTCTTTAAATCATCTAAGAGAGAATTCACCATATCTGAAGAAATTTTCAAGGCTCTTAAAATAATCTAATTAATTAATTTCTAATTATGTAAAAAGTTTCTGAAACCATTTATTTAGGTTTTGTTTTTTTTTTAAATGAAGTGTTGTATTATTCACAGTCAAATCATAATAGATTTTCATGAATATATTGAGGAAGGAAAATTTTATATAATGAAGAACTTCTCATTACAAACTAGTAAATTAAGTTGCAAACTACTCCCTCCATCCTAAAAAGGATATCAATCTAACAAATAGTACACAGATTAAAGAATTGCTAAAACTAATATAATTATAATAGAAAAAGATTATTGTATCCCTAAATAAAAGTAAATTTTCATTAATTAGATTGGGAATATACACATATTTAATGAGTCAAATATTTATTGAGTAGTTTAAGGAAGGGTAAATTAGAAATATACGTAATAAATGCATTCATAATTTATAAAATTGACAAGTATTTTGGTACAACAAAAAGAGAAAATTTTGACAACCTTTTAAGAATGAAGGGAGTATTAAATAAAGAGTTTCAAATCATTTGAATTCATTGAAAATGAACAAAATCATTCATATTATTTCAAGAGGAGTAGAGAAGACGAAATATCAAGAGTATGATAGTTAATTTAAATTAAATGATTAATATAAAACATTATATTTTAATGAATATTTAAAAATAAAAAATAATAATTGATATAAAATTTTTTAAATTATATATTATAATATAAAATATAATTAAAATTATAAAAAACAATAAATAATTTATCTCGAATAACGTTCGAATCTAACACTTGGTATATATATAATAAATATAATATGAGTGTTTAGATTGCAAGCCCACCTGAAGCTCGCATCGGGTTCAGGTGTTTAGCTTCAAGCCCAAGTTTAGTCTAATTAAGGCTCACAAATGTAAGACTTGCGCCCGTTCCAAAAAAAGAATATAGGCTCATGTTGAGGTCGAATGAATCCAAATTTTTTATTCTTCATTTTTTTACAAATCTTATAAGTTATAAACTTGTAAAAATAATTCTTATTAAAAAAAAGAAAAAAAGTTTAAACTCTTTGGGTTTGTCAATACGTGGAGATATTTACTTATATGCTACATTATACTTGTATTTAATATGTTTATGTATTTATATATTATATAAATAACAAATATTAATTAAATAAATAAACATTTTTTAACGATAATATTTAAAAAAATCCTATAATTTTGAGCTACAAATTGAATTAGTCCCATAATATTTTCTAGCACTAGTTTCATCATAATAGATTATACTTTACTAGCCACTTTTCGTTCCCATAGACAAAAACGTCTTTGACATCTAAAGTACTACTCAAACAAGACTGTGATACACGTCCACTTTTGTGTATTGTTTTACCTATTATCTTGATCTTACTGTAGAAATCCATGAATTCTTAAAAATACATAACCAAAACAAGAAGGAAAATTAAACCAACTTAGTTTGGTCGACTAACATTTCGGATTGTAATATTTTTAGCCTACATGGATCTCACTTGGCTAGAGAGGTAAACTCGAGTTATAGCCGGGAATATGAGAACGATCCAAGTCCATTACTATATTCTTTCCTTCCCACTTCACTGGAAATGCTTTTGGTTGAAGATGGTTCACCACAGTGTTGTACGTAGTGTGTTTCTAACTGGTTAAGAAAGTATTGTGCCTATTGTCTTGTAATATCGTCGGAATCAACCGGCGAGTGGTACATTCTTTATAGGCTGATATTATTCGCCTCTATCAAATGTGCTGAGATTTCTGGCACAACCCCATCACCCCATACATCTTCCTGCCCGCAAACCTGAAACATTTCGCGGTTAACCACCCCCATCAACCAAAATGCTATGGTTCTCCAGTAAGATAGAAGACAAAAATCTGATACGTGCTCATAAAAACATGAACATAATATAGCTGCTGCTTCTTCTTGTTGAAATCTCTAAGGGATAGAACTGATATGAATAAGGTTGGTGGTTTATATTAAATTATTAATACTAAATTATTCAAGAATGTCCAATTCGCTTCCGGCAATTTGCTTCAACTCTCTAAACGTTTGCATCATGCAAATTATAATAAAATAACGAATTCTTGAATTTCCCACTTGCATTAAGATTATAGACTTCTAAAGTCGGTTCGGTAACCGACTAAAGATGCCCATAAATAGGCCGATGTTGTAAGCAGTTTGGTGTGTGAGTGTGGCGCAAGAAAAGTGGGCAGAAGTGCAATGAGTGAGTGCTCGAGTGTAAGTGAGAGTGGTGCTATGCAATAGTCTGTCGTGGTTAGAGTGCTTCGGTGAATTGAGAGCAGAAGTTTAAAATGTGTTTGTGAGCTGTGAGTTTTCAAATATATATAAAAGAAATTTGTTTGAGGATTCTATATAAAAATCAAATTCTTTTCTGCTCAATTCCCAACAGTTTAGATGTATTTACAAGTGCAATATCAGGATTTGATTAGTCAATGCCCAGTGCCATTTCAGCGTCATCACTGTTTGGGCCCAAAAATGAGCCCCTTGAGGATAACTATCATTTCAGCCTCCCATTCCTTGATCAGAATAAAGCTTCTAATAATTAAAATTAATTGTCTTTTAGAAAATTCAGTAGCATGCATGAGAGTTTATATACATATATATGCATAAGAATTAGATTAAACTCACTATGAAGATTGAAACGACACATGAAAGCCCATAAAACATTAAGAACTAGCTGAAACTAGAGAAATGTAAGCTCTCAAAGTCACTTTCCTGCTACACATACGTATCTTACTTCTGGAGTATTAACAGCTTTTGGTCAATTCTTTTCAACATAATCCGAGTGGCCCCTTGTTTGATCAATAACTCCAGGCAATCCCTTTGGTGCTGGGCTGAAATTAAGGAAGAACATTTTATGGTTATGATCTTATGGATCCCTCCCTCATCAAGTTTGAAAAAGAATCTATCTACCAATTAATCTTTTGATGAGAATGAAACAAAGATGATACATAGAGGTATGGTGTTTCCAAAGTCAGTAACATGGAAACGTTTGAGAACCCGGATTCTCTCATGTAAACTCATTCTTGCCATCCTCCTGCTGAATGCCAATGAAAGGGCAATGACCCACATACGACAAAATCATCCCAGTCATGGCATTGTAATATGTCTAGCTGAATAAAAGGATCACAGGCACCATTCCCCACAGTTTGGTAGGCGGCTGGAAATTAGAGATATGATCCTCGAACGGGAATGGGATTCTCACAGCATCACTGTTCTTCTTCACACTTGGGCAATGGGTACCTCTTCGTTCACCTCTCAAGCTTATGACTACTTTAGGTTTACTTCATCAAAAGTTTATTGGGCCAATACTATTTGGAAACAGGCCTAACCCCCAAGCATTCATTCATTGCCTGGTTATTTGCAAAGGGACGGCTGAAGACCAAGGATGCACTTGTTTTTCGGTTGGATGACTTGCCTTGTCCACTGTGTAAGGCACTATCGGTAACGACTAACCACTTATTTTTCAAGTGCTCGGTTTTTGTGACTGTTTGGAAGGAAGTTAAAGTTTGGCTGGGCTTACCACAAGCAATGAATTCGACCAACTCTTACCTTCGGTGGTACAAGTGTACCAACCGTGGTAAGTCGTGGATTGCTAAGGGTAAGGCTACTGCTTTACTTGCCACTCTGTATTACATCTGGAATGCCCATAACAGAGCACTGTTTGAGGGTGTAGCTTGCCAACCATTGGAAATTGCTAAATGGATCAAAACACATGTGTACACTATTATTTTTATTTTGTACCCTGATGTTCTGACAAAATTTGAGAATTGTATTGACCATTGCTAGTTCATAGTTCTCTTGACTATTGACTAGTAAGCCACCCTGTAAATATCTTTTGATCAATATTAATCATTTACATTTTGATAGAAAAAAAAGAATAAAAGGATGCATAAGTCAATATAGTGTAAATGTTTTATCCAGAGGAGAAAGGAAATAAAAAGGAAATGGATACACTTGATATGATCTTGCAAAGATCTGCTAATCCTATAACGGCTATACCTTTCGAAAGAGTGTTTCATTCGAGAAATATGTTTTTGACATAGTTTTCTTTCTTTCTTTTTTTTTAAAACCAAGGCAAAGCCCGATTTTATTGATTATAAAATAAAAAGTAAGGCACCTTAGACCTCAAATAGAAACATGAGTCCTAACTCTTAATGAAGGAACTTGCAACTTATCTAGATTCCATAAGCCTCTAGCCTCTACTGGAAGATCTAAAGAGAATTCAAAAGTGCAAGAATCCTGAATAGAATAGGCATAGTTTGCCAGACAACCTGCAAACCGATTACCTTCCCTATAAACATGCATCAACTGATAGGAAGGGAACTGATTTTGAAGAATATCAATTTTCTTGTGGAATGAATTAAGATTCCAAGATTTCACCTACTGGCCGTTAAGCTTTGAGGTTATTGTGTTTTAACATAGTTAGATCTATTTAACTGTGGCTACTTAAAAACTATAACAGTGTTAAGATACAGAGGCATGAAGAAGAAGCTCAGAAGAAGCAGACTGAAGAAGCTCAGCCGTGGAATCCTGGATAGTTAAGATAGTTAAGATGTTGGTTTGTTGTCCAGCTAGATAGTTAGTTTGTATAGCTAGCACTCCATTGTATTTATTCATCCCATTTGATATTGTTTTGAGTCCATTTTTTCTGTATATATATAGACCTTATGTACATTTCTGAGATATAATGAAATCCACATTTTTCCAGATTCTTCTTTTGCTCTGCACATTTCTTCTTCTTCTTTGCTTGCTGTGAGTTGTGTTGATGAATTTCTTCATCGTATCAGAGCTTTACAATTGCGTCTGAGATACTGAGTAAATCAAATTGATTACTAGGTGTTTGAGAGAATACTTCAGTGTGCTCAATTCACCTGATTTGATTGATTCATCTTGCTCGGTACTCACTTGTGTTCAACTTATCTGATTCATTGCTTAATTCCATGGCAAATCCAGAAATATCACTTTCCAGTCCATTTTATCTTCATCCAAGTGAAAGTCCTTCTTTAGTCTTAGTTCAACCGGCTTTAACTGAGAAAAACTATCATCAATGGTGTAGAGCCATGAGAATGGCCTTAATTTCGAAGAACAAGCTTAGCTTTGTCAACGGATTAATCAAAGCACCTGATCAGGGAGATCAGACTTATGCAGCATGGGAAATATGCAATAATATGGTTCTGTCATGGATCTTGAATGCTGTATCACCTTCAATTGCTCAGAGTGTGATCTGGATGAATACAGCCTATGAGGTTTGGACAGACCTTTGTGAACGGTTTTCTCAAGGGGATTTTTTTAAGATTTCTGATTTACAGGAAGATATCTATAATTTGAAACAAGGCACATCCACAGTGAATGAATATTACACAAATCTGAGGATCCTTTGGGAGGAATTGTTGAATTTAAGGCCTCTTCCTACCTGTAAATGTGAGCCACGATGCAGTTGTCCTGCACTTCCAGCAATCAAAATGACTAATGATGCAAATTTTGTTATTCGATTCATCAAAGGCCTTAAAGAAGAGTATAATGGAATTAAATCACAGGTTCTCTTAACTCAGCCTTTTCCTACTATAAACCAAACTTTTTCTATGGTTTCTACACATGAAAGATCAGTGAATTACAGTGCTGCACATTCTGATAATCCTCAAGTTTTTGTTGCTAAAAATACTATGGTTGACCAAACTGCTGGGATGTTTAATGGAAGTCCGAATGAAAGAGCCATGAACATGTAGTTAGGAATGTTTAATAGAGGTATCAGTGGAAGGAACATGATTGTTTCTAATAATCCTGTGAATCAGACTTTTAAAAGGTTCAATGCACAGAACAAACGAGTGCTGCATTGTGTGTTCTGTGGAATGCAAGGACATACTATAGATAGATGCTACAAGAAGCATGGATTTCCTCTTGGATATAAGGAAAAAAACAATAGAAGTATGAGTGGAATTATTCATCAAGCAAATGCTGTGGTTGATACAAACACTGTTGGGAACAATGTTGGGAATCAAAGTAAAGAGAATGTTCAAATTGGTTCTACCATTGCTGGAAATCAAGTTGCAAGCATTCAAAATCACTATATTGATTCAATGGCTTCAAATTATGTTACACAAGAACAATTCCAGTACTTGTTAAATCTGATTCAGTCTCAACATATTACACCTCATAACACTACCATTTCTTCCATTCATTCAGTTAATCAAGCTACCACATTAACAGCTAATTTCTCAGCTTCTTCTCAATCAGCTCAATGCACAGGTATTCCTTCTTCCAGTTGGATTTTAGACTCAGGTGCTACAGATCACATATGTTGTGATATACAGTTTTTCACTACTTCTCATCCTGTAGAATATGTTTCTGTCAAGCTGCCCACAGGAAATATGGTTAAAGTCACACACATAGGCACAGTACAATTGACACCTCTTATTACTCTCTATAATGTTCTTTTGGTTCCTATGTTCTCCTGTAATTTGATATCATTACGCAAGCTCATTCAGCAACTTAATTGTGCTGTCATATTCAAACAACATTCTTGCTTTCTTCAGGATCCTCATCATGGACAGATGATTGGATCAGCTAGAGAATCTTCGGGACTATATTACTTTGATTTCTGTCAGACAAATGTTCATTCATCAGCAGCTTGTGTTCTTTACAATAACAGCCTCAGTGATCCATCTTTACTTTGGCATTTTAGACTAGGACATCTCTCTTCTAAACACCTTTCAGTGATACACAAAACAAATACTCATGTTACTTTGCCAACCACTGATGTATTCTGCCCTATATGTCCTCTTGCAAAACAGCATAGGCTGTCTTTTCCTTTACATGTTGGCGTATCCAATTCTATTTTTGATCTAATTCATGTTGACATTTGGGGTTCTTTTAATACTGTCACTGTTTCTGGTCATAAATACTTCCTTACCATAGTAGATGATTACAGCAGATTTACTTGGGTGTTTTTGATGAAACAAAAATCTGAAGTGAGTTCTTTGCTTCCAACCTTTGTCAATTATGTTAATACACAGTTTGATACAAGGGTTAAAGTTTTAAGATCAGATAATGGTCTTGAATTTCAGCTCAAAGATTTTTATCAATCCAAAGGAATCATACATCAAACATCTTGTCCTTATACTCCTGAACAAAATGGTATAGCTGAAAGAAAGCATCAACACATTCTTAATGTGGCTAGAGCACTTAGGTTTCAGTCTCAAGTGCCTTTGGTTTATTGGGGATATTGTGTTCAACATGCAGCTTATTTGATCAATCTTACTCCTTCATCCATCTTGAAAGGAAACACTCCTTTTGAATGTTTATATCACAAACCTCCTGATTACAACTCTCTTAGAGTGTTTGGCAGTCTAGTCTATGCGTGTACTTTGATTCCTCATAGACACAAATTTGACTCTAGAAGTAGGCCTTGTGTTCTTCTACATAATTCTCACACCACAAAGGGATACATTTTACTTGATTTCTTTTCCAGAGAAATATTCATCTCTAGAAATGTGTCCTTTCTAGAATCACATTTTCCTTTTCTCAATCCTCCTACTAAATCTACTTCTTCTTCATCTTTACCTGTCTTACCAGTTCCTTTTTCTTCCTCCTTACCTAATTCCTCTACTACTAATCCTGCTATCATATCTCCCCCTCATTTTCCTGAAGAAGCTCAGCCGCTACGCAGGTCTACTCGCACATCTACACCACATGCATATCTTTCTGATTATGTTTGTTCTCATGTTCATGCACACACCAGTTCCCATATTCTTCCTTCCCTTGAGTTTTCTTCTGTTTTTGTGAGTAACTCCTCTATTCATATTGAACCTAAACACTATTTTGAAGCTGTGCAATTAGCAGAGTGGTGTAAAGCTATGCAATCTAAGATTTCAGCTCTGGAAGCCAATCATACTTGGCATTTGGTTCCATTGCCCCCTGGCAAAACGGCTATTGGTTGCAAGTGGGTGTATAAAGTTAAGTATAAGGCAGATGGCTCTATAGATCGATATAAGGCTCGACTAGTTGCCAAAGGTTATAATCAACAAGAAGGCATTGATTTCTTAGATACCTTTGCTCCTGTTGTTAAGATCACTACTATTCGTTGTATGCTTGCTCTTGCTGCCATTCATAAGTGGCATATACATCAGCTTGATATTAATAATGCCTTCCTTCATGGAGATTTGTATGATGAAGTATATATGGTTTTACCACCTGGTTTTTCTTCATCCAATCCTAATTTGGTTTGCAAACTAGATAAGTCTCTATACGGACTTAAACAGGCCAGCCGCCAATGGAATGCTACACTCACCACTCATCTGCTTTCCCTTGGTTTTGTTCAGTCTAAATGTGATTACAGTCTCTTTTTTAAACATGAATCTGGCTTATTCATTGCACTTCTAGTCTATGTGGATGATGTCCTTGTAATGAGCAATCAGTTGGAGGCTGTCACTGACATTAAAGCCAAGCTTCATACTGAGTTTCAGATCAAAGATTTAGGTGAGCTGCATTATTTTTTGGGACTTGAGGTCCACAGAAATTATGATGGCATTTCCTTATCATAGCACAAGTATATTCTTGATTTATTGACTACTCATGGCTATCTAGATTGTAAGCCAGTACAAACACCTTTGGATTGCAAGCAAAAATATTATGCTGGTGATTCTGAACTTTTCCCTGATGCTTCTCTCTATCGCAGCATTATTGGTAGACTTTTATATCTTACTCACACAAGACCTGATATTTCTTTTGCTGTTCAACAACTTAGTCAATTTTTGGGGGCTCCTACTGTCTTACATATGCAGGGTGTTTACAGAATTCTTCGCTATCTTAAGGGTTCTATTTCTTTTGGCCTGTTTTTCTCTACTGCCAATGCACTCCAGTTACAGCTTTATGTTGATTCTGATTGGGCAGGTTGCCTTAATACTTGAAGATCTGTTACTGGCTTTTGTGTTTATCTTGGTGATGCTCTCATTTCATGGAAATCTAAGAAACAAACCGTTGTTTCTCGCAGTTCTGCTGAGGCAGAATACCGTGCTTTAGCTCAAGCCACTTGTGAATTACAATGGCTTCTCCAACTGTTTAAAGAACTTCATTTCGTCTGCCCCTTACCTGTTCCACTCTTTTGTGACAACAGAAGTGTTATTTCTTTAGTTGAAAACCCCATTTTCCATGAACGCACTAAACACATTGAGATTGATTGTCATTTTCTTCGTGATCTATTTCAATTCGGATGTATCAAACCCCTTCCTATTTCCTCTTCAGTCCAGTTAGCTGATATCTTTACTAAGGCTCTTCCTCCTGCCTCCTTTCACCTTCTTTTATCTCATCTTGGTGTTTTGTCTTCATCCGGCTTGCGGGGGGATGTTAAGATACAGAGGCATGAAGAAGAAGCCCAGAAGAAGCAGACTGAAGAAGCTCAGCCGTGGAATCCTGGATAGTTAAGATAGTTAAGATGTTGGTTTGTTGTCCAGCTAGATAGTTGTGTTGATGAATTTCTTCAAACAGGAAACATTTCCCAAGCACAAAGCATAGCTATGGAGATGATAAGTGAACTTCAGTTACGAGTTATGAACTTATGATCAATATTTAGCACCATATCATTAGTGATTATAGCACTCACATTTGCAGCTTCTCCAGGAATCCAAAATCAAGTAACATAAGCAACATTGGGTATTAAGATATATTCACTAACGCGTTGAACCAATATCTATTGTTTACATATAGACATTAAGTTCTAGATTTTGTCATACATTCCTGGTCTAACCATTCACTTGATGCTGACTGCCCAGTATGACCAGGATGATAGTTAGCCTTCGGGTTCTGATGTTTCAATAGATTATGGTTTCCCGTTGATTAACTCCAATATTCACTTCTTCCATCGTGATATGAATTCTTGACAGCTTTTTCCCCATATTTTTAGTATGGAAAAATGAAAACTATGCATTTTGTGGTTGCTTACATATATAGCCATGTAGAAAGCTCTTAAATTAAACCATAATTGGCATAACTTCTAGGCGAATAAACCAAAAAAAAAAAAAAAATCATTTTTACATTTTTCTCATTGTATCCCATACTGTGATTATCTGATTAGAAAGTGTCCATGTGATAAATAATATTGATAACATAATCTATATGTTACACTACAGGAAAAATCACTTTTTGTAACGAATTTTTTTGCGATGGCTATAGTACCATCGCTAATTAGTGACGGTTTTGTGACAATTATCAATGAACTTGCGAGTTGATCAACACCGTCGCAAAATGCTTGCAATTTGCAACGGTTTTGCGATGGCCAAAATAGCCGTCGCAATTCATGGCAAAACCGTCGCTATTTGCGGGGTTTTGCGACTGCTAAAGTGCCCTCACAATTCCCTCACAAATTAGTGAGGGTTTTGCGACGGTTAAATATTTTTTAGAATAAAATATTTAAATAAAAAGGAAAATTGTTATAGACATCGCAAAATCCTTGCAAATTGTGACGGTTTTGTGACAGATTTTTAATAATTTAAAAAATACAAAAATAAAAATTTTAGTTAGTGGGCCGTCGTAAAACTCTCGCAATTTGCGAGGGTTTTGTGACGGCGGATTGTTTTAGAAAAAAAAATTATTTAAATGGAAAATTTTTTAAATATTCATCGCAAAAACCTCACAATTTGCTTGGATTTTGTGACGGACTTTTCACATTTAAAAGAGAAAAATGTATACCATCGCAAAACCCTCTCAAATTGCGAGGTTTTTGTAAGGCTAATTAGTTGTTATTATGAAAAATATTTTAAAAAAGATTTTTTGAATGTCTATCGCAAAATCCTCTCAAATTGTGAGGTTTTTGCAACGGTCGATATTTTTTTTAAAAAAATATTTAAATAAAAAAATTTTGAATGTCCATTGCAAAGCCCTCACAATTTACGAGGGTTTTGCGACACCTTTTCATAAAACGTCACAAAACCCTCACAAATTGCAATGGTTTTTTTTGAAAAAATATTTAAATAAAAATTTTATGTCCATCGCAAATCCCTCGCAATTGCGAGGGTTTTGTGATAGTTGAATATTTTTATAAAAAATATTTATATAAAATTTTTTGATAGTCTGTTGCAAAACCCTCACAATTTGCGAGGATTTTGCGATGGATTTTTCACATCAAAAAGCAAAAAAATTAGACTATCGCAAAACCCTCGCAAATTGCGAGGGTATTTGCAACGGTTTTGCGATGGAGAATTGTTTTTTGAAAAAATATTTAAATAAAAAAAAAATTTGAATGTCCATTACAAAGCCCTCGCAAATTGTGATCTGTTGCAAAACCCTCGCAAATTGGGAGGGTTTTGCGATTGTTTTTTTGAAAAAATATTTAAATAATTTTTTTTTGAATGTTCATCACAAAACCCTCACAATTTGCGAGGATTTTGCGACGGACATTTCACATTAAAAGGAGAAAAATCTAGACCGTTTTGCAAGGGTTTTGCGACAGTCGAATATTTTTTATAAAAAAAATATTTAAATAAATTTTTTTTGAATGTCCATTGCAAAGCCCTCGCAATTTGTGAGGATGTTGTGACGACCTTTTCATAATCCTTTGCAAAACCCTCGCAAAATTGCGAGGGTTTTACAATGGTTTTTTTAAAAATATTTAAATAAATTTTTTTTTGAAAGTTCGTCGCAAAACGGACTTTTCACATTAAAAAGAGAAAAAGAGAAAAATCTAGACCATTGCAAAACCTCGCAAATTCGTCACAAATTCATTGCAAATCCATCACTAATTGTGACAAATTTTCTTATTCCCTTGCAAAACCGTTGCAATTTGCGAGGGTTTTGCGACAAAATAGGGTTTTAATCTATATTTTTTAAAAATTTTAATTTTTATTTATGTGTTTGTGTGGTGGTTTATTTTGACAAATTTACTGAAATATTTTTAATAACGTGTCTCAAATTGTGCATTTTATTATAATTTTGTATATGTAATTATGTTATATTATACACCTAGTGTATTACATAAGTAAATATATATAGTTAATTCTATTATATTATATACTTACTCTAATATATAAGTATATATATATATATATATATATATATATATATATGTATGTAGTATTATATATATTATAACATGTAGGTATGTATATACATATGTCTAATTTTTTTTTTTTTATCTATCACTTTGATTAAGTGATGTATAAAGTAAAATATATAAAGAAAAATAATTCAAATACTGCTTTTATTGTTGAGATCACTAAAAAAATGATGAAAATTATAATGTAGAGATCAGTTTGTAATGTTCTTCGTCTCCTACATGTTAATATATATTATACTATATAGCTATGCATATACATATGTCTAATTTTTTGAGCTATCCATTTGGTTAAGTGGTGTATAAAGAAAAATAATTTAAATACTATTGTTATTATTGAGATCACTAAAAAAAAATGGTGAAAATTGTAATGTAGAGATCAATTTATAATGTTTTTTGTATCAATTTGTGAGAAATTAGCAAGGGTTTTATTTTTTTGTCGCAAATTGTGACGAAATAGCAAGGAATTAAAAAAAATTAAAAATTTCCTATATGAAAATTTCCACTCCCTCCTTCCCCCCCCCCCCCCCTCTTCTTCCTCACACTCTTCTTCTGCTACCCACTGCCCCCGCCCCACCCCCTCCCGTAGCGCTTCCTCTCCTAGCGGCCCCCATCCCGAGTCCTCCTCCCCCGGCGCTCCCCGTAGCTCCCCACCCGGCCCTCCCCGCGCCCCCTTTTCTGGCAGAACCCCAGAACCCCTCTCCCGCTACGCTCCCCTTCGGTAGCCATAGAAAGCAAGAAAGAACTCTCTTCTTGCACTAGCTTTGGCCAAGACACACACTCCACTCTTCTCTTGTTTTTGCTCTTTGAAAACCTCGAAAAGAATCCTTCAAAGTGGTGTTGTTGGGCTGTTCTTGCTGGTTGGATGCAAACTTAGAAACTTCAAGGTAAACCATCCAATTCTTGTCTTCTTCATGTAGCCGAAAATGGGGCTGTTTTTTTATCTGTGAAATCTGTGATTTTATACTTTAGTTATGTTGCATTATGATGCCTAAATGTTGCACCTAGTATAGGTTCTTGAGATATCATGTAAAAATAGTTTTGTGTATGTGAAAATTGCATCTTTCCCTTCCATCTACCATGCTGGCCGAAAATCTGTAAATATTTTACAGATTGGAGTGGTTTGCTTTATGTACTGATTTTTGGTTGTAATTTATTTAAATGAATGATATAGGATATGGAAGTTAAGCCTTTTTATGTTAAGAACTCATTTTCTTTACTTGTTATGCTTGAAAACCGAAAATTGCACTAAGCTGTCCAGATTTATTCTTAATTGTGTAATGTTGTGTTCTTTGTGAATTTTGTGTGAAAGAGGAGTTGGATTTCATGGTAATGTGATCTATGATGTGTGTATAGGCTGGTATGAATGAATTGGGTGGTTTGCTTTGTATTTTGAGAAGTATGGAGGTGATAAGAAAGTAGAGTAATGCTGGTTCAATTCAAAAGCTGAAATGGGTCTAAATTGTGAGATAAAATTTGTTAATGGCTTGGCTTATTTGGATTCCTGGAGTGTCCTTAGGAATTTTTTGGTGTATATCTTGTTTAAAGTAAATGAAGAAAACTCAAGTTCATGGTTTTTGCATCAAGATTGCTCAAATTGTACAGAAATCGCCAATCTCGTCTAGTCATCATCCTCTTCTCAATCAAACACCATAGTGAATTCTCAATTCCACTAAAATTCATTTGATTGGTTATAAATATGCTTGGTTATATATATATATATATATATATTTATATATATATTATGCTTGGTTTTTTTTTTGAATTAATAGTTTATTATTCCCATTGTCCTATGATTCTGCTGCATTGATCTTAGTAGGCTAAATTTCACCGAAAACTTCTTTAGAAAAGGGATAATTTCATATAAATTGCCTTGGTGTTGAATTCATATGTTGGATTCCCAGTGAGTAATGGGTGATTACTCCTCCTGGGTAATGGGTGATTATCCCTAGTTTCCTTTTATTTATTTTTTCTATAAATGAATGATCTGTCTTTGTTGTTTGCAATTGCACATTGATTGTCAAATTTTGAGGTGGCCTCATGCCTGGAAAATGTCCAATTATAGGGGATACTCTGTCAACATTTTTTCAAAATCTGCCACTATTTACTGTGGAGTAGAATAACTACCCTTATCCTGGAGTATATTATTCAATTGAACATGAGTATATATCCCATAATAATAATAATATTAAAAATAACATTGCTAATAAAAATAATAATAGGACTAATAAAATGAGTAAAAATATGACTAATAAAATAGCATGAGACATAAAGGGTGAATGAAAATAATGTTTATACCAAACTTTTCTTGAAAACTTCTCACGTCTTCGATACATATGAGTGGTATACCAAACTTTCGTACGTTTGAATAAGATAATGTTTATATGACTTAGCCATTTTCCTCTTCATTTCCCTATTTACTTTGCTCACATGCCATTCACAAGACTTCTTATGTGAATCACTTATTTTTCTCATTGAATGTTCATTGGTAAAGAATTTTCTATAAAGAATTTTGATTCATACTTAGGAATAATAAAATAACATTGCTAATAACAATAATAATAGGACTAATAAAATGAGTAATAATAATAATAATATCATTAAAAACAACAATGTTAATAATAGTATGAATAATAAAATAATCTCATCCCCTTCTATTTTTGCAAGAATCTTTCGTTTAGACTTGCACATGTCGGAGAAAAAGAGATAGATAAAACATAAGGTGGCTATATCTATGTATGGTGTTATACAAATGTCATTGTTTTGGGTATATGGTTATCCATATACATGCTTGCTATCCAAATGATTTTTTTATTAGTCCTTATTATATTCTTTTTGTGGTGTAAACAACAAGGTAATTTATATAGTGTATTATTGTTGTATTGATAGACAATTCACAAGGACAAAGGTATTTATAATTTTTTGCTTGGTTTTAACTATATCTAAAATTTTAATTGGAACTTCATGAGTGATGGGTGATCATTCCCGTGAGTGATGCGTGATCACTCCTCTTGGGCAATGGGTGATTACCCCTAATTATCTTTTGGATTTTTCTATATTTGAAAGATCTGTCTTTGTTGTTTATAACATCGTTTTGATTGTCAAATCTTGAGGTGGCCTTATGCTTGGAAAATGTTCAATTATAGGGGAGACTATGTCAAAATTTTTTTAAAATTCAATTCACAAGGACAATGTTTATTTTGACATATCCATCGTTATCATACTATTATTGTATTGCTTTAAACTAGCGAATAGATAAAATATTTCAATGTTATTATTCTTTTATCATTTTTATACACGATTATTTACATCCTTCTTTTGAAGTGTCCTCGGTCTTTATTGGTTACTCATTTTTCTTTTTTCATTTCCTTTAGCAATGTCTTCTAATGAAGGGTCGTTGAGGGAAGGGAGTCAGGAGGGTCAGGAGCCTTATACTCCATCCCTTGCTCAACTACCTCGGCTTTCAGTGCCGCAATCTTTACATGGTTCTGTTGGAGACGAGGGAGAACCATCCCTAGCTTTTCAATCATCCACTGCTTCAACTTTGCATTCTGTTGGGTGGCAAATTTCGGACTCCCAACCTTGGATTGTTCCACGGGGAAATGGGTAAGTAATATATTCATACTTTGTAATACGTTAAGTATTAGTTCAATTATTATTATTTTTTTTTGGAGATTAACATAACTCTATTGTACATTGTCATTGCACCAAAAATAGGTTCGCCGGTTCAGACAAATGTGTCCGAGAAATTTCAAATATAATATAGCAGTACTTCACTGGTTTGTATCTGACATACATGCACATCCTGATAACTGTACGAGACTTATGGTTTCAAGAATTCGGGGTAAGCAATTTCTGAGTATTTTTTTGTTGACTAAGTACTATGTTATATGTTAATTAGAATTCTTAATTGTGATCATGCAGAAATATTTTCAGTGGAGGGATGAGTACGCTACCCAAATTCGATCAATTTGGGAAAAGAAGTGTCAGACGTGATTTTCGGATTTAATGTCTAGGCTGAGGAAGAGGGATGGTTGGGTATGTCCTCATTGGATAGAGGCTCAGTATTGGAATAACATTTGCGAGTATTAGAGTTCAAAGAAGTATCAGAAGCTCTCATCTACCAACAAAAAGAATCAAGGAAATAGCTGCACCCATACTGGAGGGTCTATCTCGTTCACAAAACACCAGGACCGTTTGGTAGTTCATTTCCACTTAATTATTTATTATTCTAAATTGCTTTGAAACAAATTTATATAAGATTGTAATAATTATGTTTTGTTAACATAAATGTAGCGGGCCAAGTAGGGGAGTTCTTTCAGCTACACAGACATGTTTTGAGACATTACATGTCTTTCAGAGTGGGCCACAAAAGGGCCAGTTTGTCAATGAGCGATCTAGACTTTGGTAGTATATAGATTAAATATGTTGAAATTTCTTTATATTGGTGGAATTTGTATTTTAGTTTGATAATTACTACTGATGATTCCTTTTTTTTTTTTAGGATGACGTGCGAAATCTCATTCAAAGCACTCCTTAGTTCGAGTCTAGTGACTCCATAAACTCTGTTGTTCCTTTTGATGAAAAAGCCATGTTCGTAAAGGCATAAAGTGGGTTCAAAAGGGGACGAGTTTATGGGTTAGGCTCAGAGGTGAGACAGGTTCGATCTAGACTGTCTCAAAGTGGACCACATACATCTTCCACTACACCAGCTGATATCAGGCATCTAGTAGAGCAAAGGGTTTAGCAGGCTGAGTGGAGGTTCAATCGGCAAATAGACTTATACCGGGACTTCATGAGGCAACAACACTCTACATTTGGTGGTTGGATGGCAGCTATGTCAGACAATGTGGGCATTTCTGCACCATTTATGCTATCCATAAAGGAGATAGAAGCGCGCATAGCAGCTACTAATGCTAAAGATGAAGATCCCAATGGTGACGTTGGATTTGATCCAGCTGATGAGCACCTAGGCCCACGTAGGGGCTCTCACTCCCCCCTCTACCCCTTTCTACAGCTGCTCCTTTTTTAGCTATATAGACTTTGTTGTATTTATTTCTATACTCTTTATACACTGTTACTTATTTCTGTGAACTATTTTACTTTTTTAGATACTTATTATGTATTGATATTATATTATGTTTCAGCATTTTAATTATATTTATCCGGGCTTAGTTTCAATTTTTTACATTATTTTTTGGATTATGAACATAGTTTTGGCATTTGTTTGTGTAGTGTTTCAGGACTGATTTACAGGGAACTAATAATTTAAAATAAATATAATAATAGAAAAATTAAAAAATCCTCGCAAAATCCTCGCAATTTGCGACAATTTAGCGAGGGTTAGAAAACTTCATCACAAACTATGACGATTTTGCGACGGCAACGATAACCCTCGCAAATTGCGATTATATTGTGAGGGCATAAAAATTCCTTACAAAATCGTCGCAAATTGTGACGATTTTGTATCCCTTGCAAAATCCTCGCAATTTGTGCCGATTTTACGAGGGCTAAGTTTTGGAAACAAAAAGTCCCTCGCAAAACCTGTCACTTTGCTTGGGTAGAAAAGTCCCTCGCAAAACCCTCAGAAATTGTGAGGGTTTGGCGAGGGCCATAGCTTTGGGTGGAAAAATCCCTCGCAAATTTGTGAGGGTTTTGCGAGGGCTGAAACAGTCCCTCACAAACAGTCCCTCGCAAAACCGTCACAATTTGTGAAAATTTTGAGAGGGCCACGACTTGGGGGGTTAACACTTTCCTCACAAAACCTTCACAATTTGCGAGGGTTTTGCGAGGGCCGAAAAAGTCCCTCGCAAAACCGTCGCATACTTTCCTCACAAAACCTTCGCAATTTGCGACGGTTTTGAGGGGCTAAGTCCCACGCAATTCGAGACAATTTTACAAGGGTCTTGTCCCTCGCAATCAGCGACTATTTTGCAAAGACCCTCGCAAAATCGTCGCAATTTGCGAGGATTTTGCTACGATAATGCGTTTCGTCGCAAAATGGTAGCAAATTTGCTTCTTCGTCGAAGTTTGACCAAAAATATTCATCGCAAAACCATCGCAAATAATGACGGTTTCTCTTGGCTGTCGCAAATTGCGAGGGCATTTTTTGCGACTACCAAAACCATTGGAAACCGGGTCAACGACGGTTTTTGGCCGTCGCAAAAAGCTAATTTTCTTGTAGTGTTAATATAGTTTAGTCTTTGGGTTTCACTTTCTGGTTGATTGGTCAATCTGCATCCGTGGTGTTCTTAGTCAATTTGTTGATTGACATTGCAATTTAGTGGTGGATTTCTCTACATTTTGTGTCTGTCCCTGCATTGAATATATAAATTGTTGGCTTTTCGCCACCTCAGGAGCTTTACGATAATTTAGAAAGGCTATGTTTCCATATGTGATATTATATTTGGCTTTCTTGCAGCTGTTTGGAAAGGGAGGCTTGATTTGTTTGAATGTTGATATTGTTGGAAATTTTCTCATACAGACAAAGAAATTTTATAAAGATGTTCATTTTGCAATAACAAATGTATTCTTTTTTAATAAGTTTGAATTCACTTTTTTCATGTATGAAGGTTCAAGTATGTTATTAAGTGATTTACATATTAGGTTGTGTTTTACTGTAATGTGTAGATTGTGATTGCTTAACATACAACAAAAAGAGAGTTCTTGATTGACTGATGAAATTGGTGCACTTCATCAAGGTTTAGATCATTACACTATGATTTCTAGGTGAGAAATGATTTACTTTTAACTTGTGAGGAATCCTCCCATATCAATAGTGCTAGCATATGTGGAATACATAGAATTAGATCATGCTATAGTAATCTTTATAAAAATAATATAATAAATAAAAATTGGACTATTGCTACTACTGCATGGACAAATACTCTATGATTTGAGTATGAGTTGACAGTCTGGTGAAATTAGATGTATATATTTTGATATACTGAAGGTGAAATTTTCACTATAAGATCAATAGTCTTTTATGTTGGGTATGTATCTTTAGTTAATTAAGACAGACTTATACAATAGAGCTTCTATGTACTTTTTTTTCATGAAATGAGGCATCACCCTCCTTATAACAGTCTAAGATAATCTATGAAAATCTAGGGCCATGAAAAATGTCTAATAGTATTACTTTAAATTTGCTCCCTTTAGCTAAGCAGTTATGTTCTTGAAGATCTTATATTATGGATTAGATGTCCAAGGATATTAGATATCATTGAGGGAAGATGATAGTACCAATTAGTCATATCTCAATGATGGGTACCCTTCTATATAATACCCATCATTAATATATGATGAATGAAGAGGGGTATTTTCAGTTATATGCCTTGATATAGTGATGAATGAAGATATTTAAAATGCAAAATGTAACTATTTAAATAGTAGGGGCATTTTGATCTTTTAATAGTTAAGGATAATATGTCTTTTAATCTCCAAGGTAGCTCTAAAATGTAAATAGCTATTTTGGTTATTAGACAAATTATTTGTGTTATATGTGGAGTGAGAGATTTTATTTTATTGTACAAAGTCCAATTTAATATATAGTTTTGAATAAAATAAATAAGAATTGGCATGATACTTATATTGGATCATGTATTTATTGTTATGGATTTTAATTAAGGCTCATATAAAATAAAAAATAAATTGGGCTAAGGTTTTATTTAGGTTTTAATAAAAAATTCAAGACAAATAATAAAAAGGCCCAATTAGTAGAAAACAACCCTAACATGTCTTGGATTAGGGTATAGCCAGACATGATAGTTTATTTAATCCTTATGGAGGTTGGCTAGGGTATATGTGAGGTTGTGAGAACACTTTGAAAGGTCAAAAGTTTCAACATTTCATACACAGAAGCAAACATTTGGTAGGACTTCCAATTAGTATAACCTTGAAAGTCACGGTTCAGACAAATTCTGGGCAATCTACTAGTAATTCAAATCTGATTGCTACCATAGTTTCCTCTTATTCAAGAAGAAAAATAAGAATATGATCCTAAACTTTGATTTAATTTTAATTTTTCACTGTGCTTGTGTGATATTCAATTCTACAAGTGGTATCAGATCTTGGTTTAATACACAGGAGTATAATTTATGCTAATAAGTGGTGGTGGTTCCTTAAAAATCAATTCTTTTATTTGTATAATTGATTTCTTGATTACTTGTAAACCTCGTGAATAGAAGTATAGGATCTTGTAATAATTGTTTTTCTTTATTTACTGGTTTTTGGTTTTTTTTTATTTATGGAATATGATGTAAATCTTTCGAGTGGAGGCATAAGCAATTGTAAAATTAAGTTTTTTATTTATTTATTTATGAAAGCTTTTATTTTTCACCAAGATTCAGGTTGTAGACATAAAAAATCAATTGGTACCAGCAATGGGTTGAAGAAAAAATGTAGAAAAAGTGAAATGATCAAAATTAGAGTTGTTTGGAGTGGAATTGAAGCTTCTTGTAGGGAACCAGAAGCACAATGATGCTGCTTCCTCTAGATCATGTAGTGCCGCTGGATGTCTAAAAGAAGTGGTGGTCATGTTGTTCGAACAACGGTGCCACCCACACAATCCTTAAGAGTGCTACTCAGTCTCTGAAAATTCTTGCTGTGCTATTCTACAACAGGTGGCCCCGCACCCCCATAGTCCTAGCGGTGCCGCTCAGTCTGTGTACCTGGCTTAATGTAGTTTTTTCTGTAATTTTAGAAAATCAATCATATGTGATCCTTACTTTTGTGCATAATTTTTATTTATTTCTATAAATAATTTGCATGAAAAAGTAGTTGGAACCACCTTAGGACTAACAAGATTATCTGTTATATATGATGTTTAATCCTGTCTTATTTGGTTACATAAGTTAAAAGAATGGAAAGAGTATGAAAATAATTAATTTAATTTTATACATACTTTATTCTTTTATTGTGAATAAAGAATAAATTATATTTCAAGTAAATATGGTAATTTAGATTTCTTAAGTAAGATTCTTGTTTTATTTTCTTAAAAGAGTTGTACCCTTGAGATAAGAAAATAATTTGAATCTAGGAACTTTAAAATTAATTATCTAGATAATTTCTTGAAAAAACACAAGTAAAACCCTTTAAATAAAATATTAAGTAGGAGAGAAATTCCAACGGTCCCATGGCTTTCACCCCATTTCATGTTAAGGATTGTGGACTTATTTGAGTCATTCTGGGAGTGACCATGTATAGGATGGAACTTCATAAGAATCCAGATTTTACAAATTGAATAAAACTAATCTTAGATAAGTATTATATTTGGCCAACCCATGTTGGAGTTCTATAATACTATATTGCAATAGTTTATGTGAAATAGTGGCTAGCATACATTGGATCTAATTTGTAGATCATGAGCTAAACGATTTAGTAGTGGGTAGTTATATACTTAACTTAAAAAATTGTTAACTTTCTTAAAAATCTCTGTCAAATTTTCTAAGAGCTATATATTAATATTTTGATAATAGTTTAAGGTTTTGTCTATTATCAAGATAAAATTTATGTTTGCTCTAAATGTATATTTTATATGAATAGACACAAACTTATAATTCATTATTTACAAAATTTATAAAAATATTTGGTGGAATTCTTTTAGCCATTTGGCCATTATTCTCAAAAGAGAATAGGATAATTGGCCCAAATTATATGGACTGGACAAGGAACTTGAACATAGTACTTACTGCCGAAGAACATAAGTATGTTCTAATAGACCTTATTTTGAGATTGGGGAAAATTTCACTGCGGAAGAGTGTAAGGCTGAGAAGGTATGGAAGAAAGATGATGAGATGACTTGATACTAAATGTTGGCTTCCATGTCTAATGTTCTCTAGTTAAAACATAAGAATATGGTGTAGACTACTCTCTATGGGAAATGTTTGTTGATAAAAGCTGGCCTATAAGATAGAAAGCTTTTAAGGTAATTATGAATACCAGGATGGCTGAGAGAGCATCAATTAAAAAATATATGCTCAAGATAATTCCCGTTTTCAAAAAAGTTGAGGTATTTGGTGCGATTGTTGATTCTGAGAGTCAAATAAACATAGTTTTTGTAACTCTGTTGGAATTTTTTACTTAATTCAAGGTAAACTATAACATGAACAAGATGAGCATAACTCTTTCAGAGTTAATGAAGAAGTTTCATATGGTAGAGAAGATCATAAAGCTAAAGTCTACAGCTCTATTGTCAAAGGCTTTATTTTTTGGAAATAAGCCCATTACTAAGAAGTTCAGAAAGAAGTGGGGTAATGTAGTTGGATCAGCCAGCGGTGCAGCTAATGCTAAGCCCAAATAGAGGTGGTTCAAGTAAGGTAAAAAGGGTTATTGGAAAAAGGAATGCCTAGATTTCTTAGCCAAGAATACAGGTAGTTCTTTTTTTAGATTCTATTTTAATAGTTGGATCTTTATCCACCTAGATTATAGATTCTAGAACCACCAATTATATCTATAACTCTTTACAAGGTAAGAACACTTGGTCAAAGAAAGCACGCACTTTGAGTTGGCAATGGATTTAATATTTGGACAGAAGTAGTGGGAAAGATGACTTGGTATTTTGATTTAGAAAGGATTCTTGTATTGAAAGATGATTTATATGTTTAAGTTTTTATACAGAATTTGATTTTAGTTGCTAAATGTTGGATCATAGTTGTTCTGTTTCTTTTCATTTTAGTATTACAATCAATAGAAATGAAAATTTTATTTATTTTAGAAATATATATGGTAGCTTATTTCATTTGAATCCTATAGATCATCAAATCAATAACTCAGAAATTGAACCAAACTAATAAAAAGAGGATATATCAAATGATTCGTATTTATAACACCTAAGATTGGGGTATATAAATCTTAGTCGGATTCAAAAGCTCATCTATAATGAGCCCTTGGACTAATTGAGGTTGGAAAAAGTGGCCTTAGAGTGAATCATACCATATGGGAAAGACAAACAAAAGGTCATTAAACCAAAAGGTAGAAAGGACCAAGGAAATACTCAGCATCATTCATAGTGATGTTTGTTATCCAATGACTATACTAGCTAGAGGTGGATATGGATACTTTATTATATTCGTTGATGATTACTCACACTTTGGGTATATTTACTTGATAAGATACAAGTTTGATTCTTTTAAAAAATATAAAAAGTATAAGGTTGAAGTGAAGTGTCAAACTTGTAAACAAATCATGACATTGAGATTAGATCATAGTGGAGAGTATCTCCTCAAAGAGTTTAGGGACTGCATAGTGTATCACAAAATAGTATTTTAGCTGACCTAGCCTAGGATGTAAGACCCTATCCTAAATTCACCTAAAAATGGAAAACATGTTATGCATGTAGCATGAGCATAGGTGCATATGAGCATATAACATGATTCTTGCATTTAAATTTGACTTATATAGATTATTTAAATTTATTTGTATATATGTAAGTGAAATTATTGGCTTGTGTGATAATTGAGAAATCATTCCTTAGGATAAGGGAGTATATAATATTTTGCATGATAAACATTTGAGAGAGTTATATATTTATGTGATTATTTATTTAAGAAATAATTCACTAAATTATTTTATTTAAAAAAATAGAATGAAATTGTTTATAAAAATTCTTCTAGGGTTTGAACCCTAAACCTTCCTAACCTTCTTTTGTGATTTATTTGGTTTTGATAATTTTTCTTGTGCGATAATTCTTTTAAATAATGGACTTTATTTACTAAGAAATATAGGAAATTATTATTTTTCTAACTAGGGTAGCCGCCACTTTTGGAGGGATAAAGGAATTTATTTTGAATTTTATTTTGGAAAAGATTTTGGAGAATTTTTCAAATTATATTCTAGCTATATTATATTCCTATTTTCCCTCCTCATTGCCACATCTATTTCCCCTCACTTGGCCAGCTATGGTAGATGCTTAAAAAACTAGTATTTGATTGAATTATCTTATTAGCTTAAGTAAAAATCTAGAGAATTTAGGAAAATCTCCTATTTTTTCTCCTTAGTGATGCCACCCCTATTCTTTTCTTATTCCAATGTTTCTTTTTCCCCAAAACCTGAAAAAAAAATCAAATGTTGTTCAGCCAAAACCTCCTTATCCATCACCCTTCTTCTTCTTCTTCTTCTTCTTCTTCTTCTTCTTCTTCTTCTTCTTCTTCTCTCTCTCTCTCTCTCTCTCTCTCTCTCTCTCTCTCTCTCTCTCTCTCTCAAAACACTAAAATTCCTCTCTTCTTCTCAAGCAAATTGCCTCTGTTATCGAACGGAAAACTTCTGCACAAAGCTTCTTTTTTGGATAACATTCTTGGCCAGAAATTTTGAAGTTTTTGGTGGAAATAAAAGCTAGAAAACACCATATTTCTTATCTAAGGCTATTCGAATCAAGCTTAGCATGAGGTAACACCAAAAGCTTTTCTTTTTCCTTTGATTCCTTGTTGCCGCCATTCTTGAAGGAACTAGGGGTTGGATGTTTCAAAAATCTCCAATATATATGTATATTTTTTGAAAAAAGACGATTAAAAACTTAAGTATATGAATCACACTTGCTTAAATCTTGGAAAAGAAACCTTCTTTCAAATGATTTAAAAAACAAAACCTTTTCTCCTTATTTGATGTATTCGTGAAAAGTTGGAATTTTTCTAAAATTGTAGATGATTTCTAATGAGATCTTGATATATATTTTTCTTAGGTTGTTGATTCCTCTCTCTACTCTCTAAGGATGCATTTTCATGATTTTATAAGTTTAAGAAATTGATATATTGAAGAAAAAATTAAACAATATGCTTGCCAGAATTTTTACAATTTTGTAGTAGTTTTGGGATTTAATTCAAATTATATAGCAAAACAATTTATCGTTGCAAGACCTTTTGATATTATTTTCTAGTCATTTTCGGATGTTATTTATGCTAGAGACCATGCAAGAAAACCCTAGGATTGATTTCAGCAATTTTTAGAAAAACAAGGAATTGAAAAATAGAGTTTTTTTTATTTTATTAAATGTTCTGTTTGAAGCTGTTTTTTATATTTAATTTTCAAGATTTGTAAATTGAGAAAAAACATAACTTTATTTGTGTAGTTGTTATCTGGAAAGTTTCACAATTTTTTGATGTAAAAATTTAAAGTAACGAATTCTTTTTGTTGTCTATTCTGGGCAGATTGCTATGATTAGGGTAACGAATTTTTCATGTTTGGCCGTTTGTATCATGTTCTCTACATGTTAAGGTATTCCTCTATAAAATTTGAGAACAAACCGATGAATTTTCGCAGGTGTTTTACCCTTAAGAATTTAGATTAAGCTTGCTGGAATTTGTGAACAGCTTGGATAGTTTAAGGAAACTCACTAAGATTAATTTGTATACTTCTTCTATGATCAAGAATAGTTTATATTCATACTTTGGGATGTATGAAGGACCTAAATATTAATTTGTTTGAGGTAAATTCTTACTGTACATGAATGTTATTTTGTAAATTCCAATGTGCTATAAATAAGGTACATTATCTTAAATGTGTTTTTCTAAGGTATTTATGATTAAGTTGTGACTTCCTATTTTATGACATTTTCTTAGATTTGGATTTGTTGTTGAGAAACTTGTTTAGTGCTAGATCAAAGAAAGTTCCCATAAATCCGTGAACTATTGTATATATTTATTTTTGAAAGCTTTCTTTATTCAATACTTTCTAAATTTAGAAAATTTCTATATATGGACAATTTTCCTTTCAAAAACCTTGCATATTTAGACATTTGCCATTTTTAGAAACCTTCCATTTCTAGAAGTCTTCCAATTGAAACTTTCCTTGTTCAAAAACCTTCTATAATCAGAACTTTTCCATTTTGAAAATTTTCTATAAATGGAAACTTTCTAAATTTATCCACTTGACATGGAAGCCAAAGTAGTTAATTCTAAACTTTGTTTTAAGAAAATGAACTTATATTTTCATGTTCATGCATATAAATCATAGCATGACTATTTTTAATAAGTGGCTCCTATTGTTTATGCTTAAGCTAAATGTTGTATATGGAATTATCTTTGCTCGAAAATATGAGCAATGAGGAAAACTTTGTTTGGCTAATGTTTTGAGCTGACTTGATATGATATGCTATAGGAGCTTGTGTAAATGAAATTGGTAACATTGAGTACTCAAAGAGGGTGTAACTTCTATATTAGTCTTAGTTGGATTAAGAATGTCTTTTGGTATCTGGCCATCTCTGAGAGATTGACTCTTTTTAACTAATGTGCTAGTATAAGAGATTTGAGCCAGTCCTCAGCTAGCGATGGTATTCAGAAAGAAAAGATGCAGGATGTAGAACTGCTGGATTGGGATTGAGTGAGAAAGGGATGAGTATCTCACTTGGTAGGATGTACACATAATGGTAGTTGGGTATTGTATGTATTATGCCTTCAGGTAGGCATTACCTCTGTACCCTTATACCACTGATAATATTTTTGTTAGATATGCCCATCGAGTAAATACAATGGTTGTATTTTTTGAAATTAAATAAAGTATGTTTTTATATATTTGTATGTATAAATTATGTATGAGCCTGTTTGTCCACGAATTATTTAGATATTATAAATCAAGTGTTTATTTGTTAAACACAGAAAGACTTGATTTATAATTTAGTTCAAAATAAATTATCCGCGATCTAAGATAAATTTGGGCAATTTATTTTGGAAGATCGTCTTAATTTTATTGAAGTCTGTCTTTGACTTTGGTAATAAAATTAAGGATATATTTTGATATATTGGACGGACCATCAATATTTATTTGTGGAATAGACCATACAAATAAAATATTAAAAGATTGTCGTACATAATACCTTAATCTCGAGCAAACAATTATTTATATTTACTAACTTGAAGTTCCTTGAGTTGCCAAAGAGTGAGATTAACTTAATAATCAATATCTCGACATCTTGGGAATTAAAGTGAAATAAATATGAAATAATTGTTATGCAATATGGAATCAGTCACCTTTAATAGGCAAGATCATTTCCTCATGAGTTCTTCTAAGGGACGAGTTAAATCGAGCTCGATAATTCAATAGTGACTATTGAATTCATTTTGTAAGTGTGACGTGGTCACATGGTACTTGTCAAATTGAAGATGAGAATTGAGGTTTTGAATGAGGGGCACTGTGGTCATACTGCCTCATTCAAAGTATTATATTGATCGACGGGGGTAATTTGTTGGATCGATCAATTAATGGATATAATTATTGACTCCAGTAATTGCGATTAGACTAAGAGTGCAGTTACGTTCTTTTAGTGGAGTGGAACGTAATTAATAAATTATTTTTATTGACAAAATAATTTATTGGAGCTTAGTCTAATTGTATCCGGTCAGGTCCCTTCAGTGGCTCTTAATTATGGGACAATAATAAATTATAATTTATTTATAATTTATTAATGAAAATTGCATAAAACTAAAAATCGTATTTTAGATAGAATAGGATAAGTGGAAATAGTTGTATTCAACTATACTTTTCTTATTCTATCAGGATTTGTATTATGAGATAGAGTCCAATATACATATTGGGAGATAACTCTATTTCAGATATACGTGAGAATCATCGTGGTGGTTCTCTGGAGTTTTTTCTCTCAGTTTTTGTGTGAGTCCACCCTCAACAAAGAGAGAAACAAAATACGATTAGCAATTTTTGGTCTAAGGAGATTACATTGAAGAAGACTTGGGGGTCTGGAGCATTACCAGAAGGCCGAAGACTTCAAGAATCGTATTGGTGGAGACGATATCTACAAAGGTATGATTCGTTTCTCATATTCTCGAGATTTAATCTGGTTAACACATAAGCATGTCGATCCTATTAACTAACAGGAATTGCATGTACTATTCCAATAGGGTTGGAGCTACCTCTGTGCCCTTACAATGCTAATTTTGATAATATATATTATGGATGCTCCGCGAACACAGGCAGTAAACTTTGGAAATTCTGGAACTGATACTTGTAAAAATATTTACTTATGCTCAATGCTCATGTTTATTGGTATCAAAGCCTAGGTTTAGGCAAATGATTGAATTATTTGGGATAGAATTTTTAAATATTATGACTTCTCAATAATTTAAGTGTGCTTTGTATGTGTAGGATGGCTAGGATGTATACGTCTGCTCACAAAAATATAGTATGGCACATATCTTATCTTATCCAGCCCCTTGACGATTCCTTCTCATCAGGTCATCAAAAGGGGAAGAGCTTGACCAGAATGATAGTGATAATAAGGTTTAGACCGAGAGTGATCAGGAGGTTCAAGTTTAGAGTGATAATGAGGTGCAGAACAATGATGACCTTGAGGTTTAGGATCTAGGCAATTATGAGAACTAGGATAGTAGTGATGATAAGGTCGCGGTAAGGCCCCAAGTTGATATGATCTTGGTGAGATAGATTATGGAGAACCCAAGAATGAGCTAGAAGAATATATGGAAAGGTTTGGCTAGAGAGCTAAACTGGCAAAGTTTAGAGGAAAAGAAAAGATTGAGGGACACCAAGAGGTACCTAGCAAGGGGGCTAGGACTTTAGACTTTATTTCTATGGATAGGTTGGTGAGAATAGACTACTCAGACGAGTAGACCTGATAGGAAATGTTGTGAGATAGCAAAACGAGTTTGACTGTAGCGACTCTAGCGATACTAATTTTGATGTTAGAAAGGATGAATAATTGGCCAGGGTGGACTTGGGCAATGTAGCGAAGTTAGACTTATTTAAACTTTGTTTCTATGGAGAGGTTGGTGAGAATAGACTACTCAGGCAAGTAGACTTGACAAGGAACATTGGAGGATAGCGAAACGAGATTGACAGAAAAGAATATTTGCCCATGGTGGACTTGGGATTTAAATAAGTTTGCTATTTGTGTTTTATTTATTTTGGGATTTTGATGTTTCAAGTTATATTTTATGCATGAATATTAAGTTACACAATGAACGCTATAAACTCTTTTGAACTTAGAGTTCCATGCTTACATATATATATATATATATATGTGAAATAATTCCATGTATTATTTGCACTACCTTTTTTGTGACACGTTTCTTGGCAAATATGTAGCATTTGATTATAATGTACATTACATGTGAATGAGTATTTCCTTTATAACTTCCCATAACAACGGTGCAACATTTGTGTCAAGAAGATGCCTTCTCATCGAATGGTGACCCATAGTGGTTGAGTTCTTAAAAAACTGGAAACTCCAAAGAGCGGGAATAACCCCCCAAAAGGATAAGGTAGTTGGTGATAGAGAGGAGCTACATCAGGAATCAGAAACACTTGTTGAAGTGTCCATTTAACAGGCCTTTTAGCAAGATAGCCAAAATCTAACAAATGATGTTAGAAACGTGAGCTTCTCGAGGATTGGACATCGTGCTAAAATGTTGCTTGAAATTTAACCTTCGACGTTCTTTAGGGAAGCAGAACAAGAGCAGAAGGCAGAGTTCTAGTCAAAGCAAATAGAATACATTTTTTGCACTCTGAATTATTCAAAGTAGTGTGTGGTCAAATTTGCTGCATTCTATTTAAAAGGACCAGCAAGAGATTGGTGGTAGAAAATCCAGCAGGATTAGGAGTATAATGAGCAGGAGTGGAGCTGAAGTAGTTTTGCAAAGGCCTTTAGGGCTGAATTTATCACACAATGGGTGGTAGAAAAGAGGGAAGACAAATTCTAAAACCTGAAACAAGGTGGTATATTAGTAGCCTAGTGCGCATCCCAATTTAATAAGCTGTCAATGAACTATCTACACAGAGCAGAACCACACTAGGTAGTTCATGAATTGAGGCGAGACGACCTATGCTACGGTAGTAGAAGCTTCTACTCGGCTGGAAAATGAGGACGAGTAGCTTAGTACGAACAGGCCACCCACTGCCAACACCAAGCTACCCCTAAACAAAAGGCCATCAGGACAATAATGGGGTAACTGGGTAAAGCTGAAAGGATTAAGGAAAAAATCTATAGTGAAAACACAACAAAAGTTTAAAATTTTTACCTTTTCTCTTGGCTTTATTAAAGAGTGCACATGTTGCAGTTAAGTGGATTGCTAAACTTTTGCTGTCCACCTTGAAGACTCTAGCTCGAATCTTGCCAATCTTCTACCCCTGTGCATTAAGCTTTGACCTATCGGCCTTTCAGAATATGACCTTATTGTGTTCTAGCTAGTGAAAAATAAGGGTTAGGATCTTAGGTCTATGTCTTGACTCATTGCTACAAAGCAGAATCAAGAAAGTCTTTCTCTTCAAGTTCTATTAATTAGAAATCAAGAAAAACTACCCACAACTAGAAAGCTACAAGTTTTCCTATGGGAGAAAGAGAGAGAGATGAAAGAGAGGAAGAGGAGGCATACAAAACAGAGAGAGAAAACCTTACGATTTTTCGGCTTTTTTTTATACAACCTATGTTAACTGAGATGACATATAGTATATTTTATATCAACCCTAAACCTTAAATCCCTAAAAAAATGGCCAGCTAGGGCTTACAAAAGGCCCTGCCATCCAACCTAAAGCCCTGGCCGGCTAGCCCTGGCTTAGGTGGGCTAGGGCTTGCTCTTTGGACTCTGATTCAGACTATTGGGTTAGGTTATTAATTATTTATTTAATCTTCGATCAAAACAAACACAAATAAATAATTAAATAACCTAAATGAACCAGACCTTTATCCTCAAGCCTTTTTTAGTTAGGTTAACTTTAATTATCTTATTTGGACTCAAGCCCTAAATAATTAATTAACCAAAAAATCAGACTTAATTAATTCTCTTTTGGGTCTTTTATTTTATTTTAACTCAATAATAAATCAGACTTACTAAATAAAATAAAACCTATTTACATAAGACCATATCCTTAGCCCAAAAATTAATCAAGCTTTATGGGCTACTTTAGGGACCAAAAGACACATCATCCTTAATTATTAAAAACTAAAATACTCCTGCATATTTTGTATTTTAAATAGTTCCTAATATCACTATAAGAAAATATTGATCTTCAGAGACAATGCTGCGCTTAGTAATGTCTCTGACTTATAGGTAAAATACCCCTCGACATAACACCAGACAAGAAAAGAAAAAATGGTGTACTAACACTCTCTAAATGACTATTATCATTCTTAAACCTCTAGCCTGATATCTTTAGATTTCTAGCCCGATGATCCACGAAATCTCTATAATGTTTTCATTTTGTCAGGGAGCTACTCTTAAGCAAATATTTAAGTTATCTCCTTAGGGACCTAAATCTATTAAATCATCTGAATAGTTAGAATGGGCAATATTTCCAACTACGAGCATAGAAGCCATCTTGTATAAATCTATCTTAACTAACTAGTCACATAGCTAACATACGAGTATATTAGTTCTAAAATAGAACATCACCTATAGTATATTAAAGTATATGCTTTCAGTTTTACTAGATCACTTACTTATACTCAAGTTGATAGGGCTTAATTCTGTCTATATTTTCTTAGTTATTTGAGGTTATTTTAGGATACACTTGATTCAATTACTAGTCATTTCCCTTCCTATTTGCTATTTTACCTGTGGAAAGTGTTTTGGTGATCTTATGTAGGAATTGTAGAATTTAGAGTTAAATCACGCGGACCCGGAGCTGGTCCATGAAGTTTGAACGAGCCTTGGCTTGGTGTTGTAAAAGTAGAGCAAAAATAGAGTTGAACCGGCAGCGACTTAAGCTTGTGAACCATCGCCGGCTCAGCAAAAGAACAAAACCAAAATTTATTTGTGAGAGAACCGCGAGTGACTAAACCAAGGACATGACCGACTTTCAAGGTTTGTGTGAGAGAAGCTATGACTGACTTCTCATTAGCCGTGGCTAGCTTCTAGAAGAAATAAGAGATGAGTTGCGGGTAGGTGCTAGTAAGCCGCGACTGGATTGAAGTTCAATGGCTACTTGGCAGCTTAGCAAAGAAAGATGTGGCTCAGTGGCTTAGCAGCACAGCACAGAAAAGGAACAGAATCGGCTTGATCTACTCAATCAAAGAAAAGGCTTTAGATGCGACTCGGCTTTGTGGGTGCTGCCAGCTTCAATAAAAGGAATGCATAGCAGCTTCGCTACTCAACAAACACAATAAAAGGGGTTGGCTTCAGTGAGACTGGCTTCAACAAAGAAATCATTGGCTTGGAAGCGGAAAAGGAAGTGGCTTAAGGGAAAACGGGCCTGGCTTGGTTAGTTTAAGAACAAAGAAAGTTTTTATCTCAGTGAATTAAAAGGATGGATTTGGACAAAATATTACAAGCCTAAAAGGAAACTACTCTTTTGGTATTTTGGATTTTTAGGAAGCCTTTGTACCTATAAATAAAGGCCAATCGCGTAGGAAAAGTGTGTGCATAATGGAAATTTGAGAAAATATTAAGAGTGCACCATATATATAGTAGGGCAAATTCTTTCAATTATTTTCATGTACAAAAGATGAATTCAAGGAATTAAACTTAAATTTATTCATTGAAGGGAAGTCATTACTTGAAGGAGTATTGATTCTAGAAGGTTCTCAAAGGTGGAAGAAAATGACTTGTCTATAAGTTCTTTCTAAGACCTTTGTTTTCTTTTTTTTTTTTTTTGAACAATGATGAGATTAATGTTTTAATTGTAATTGCATATTATTTTCGAATTCATGATATTATAATTTATTCAATCTTTGATGAGTTAGTTGTTGTTCTTAGTGTTTGATTACTTGCTTTTATTTGATAGATTGATGGAGTTGAATCTATGTCTAATGGACTTGGGAAATGAAGTTAGATTGAGTTTAATTTGATTAATTATATATAATTGTTATCTTAACTAGATTGGGAATGAAGGTTGAAAATTGAACCTTAGTAATCAAAGGCTAGTTAATTTCGCTTAGAGTATAGGGCCATTGGCTAATTTCATGTTTATATTGCCTAGAATATAGGGATATTCATGAGGAATGAGTTTAATATATTTATTTGGTTATGTTGGTTTGATTGGAAAATATGCTAATTTCATCAAGAAATAGTGATTCCATGGATTGAGAAAGAAGTAGATTCTATCTTTATTCCATTATGATGCCAAGACAATGATTGAGTGTGATAAGTGTTGGATAATTCATGTCATGTTATTGAGAATAATTATTTAATTTCATATTTTTCTCTCCAAGAGTTATGTATATATTTTGTTTCTATCTTTATTTTTATTTTTTATAGTCTTTATCACTTTATTTGTTAGGTTAAACATTGAATGAAAAGAACTTAGTGTGTACTTGTTCCTTGAGGATCGATATTCGTTAATACCCTATATTATGCTTAATGATGACTATACTTATTCGTATGTGTAGTTTGGGATTAAGGTTTTAATTTAATTGGGAATGAAGTTGAAATTGAATGATTTTTATATACCCAAATTCAACGCATCAAGTTTTTGGTGCCGTTGCTGGAGAACAATATCATGAAAGTTTGGATTTCATTGATTTAGCCTTGTGAATATGTAAATAAGTAGATACATGTTAATAATTACTAACTTGTCTCGTTATATGTTGTATATATTGTATATTTACCTATTTAATTTTATTAACTTAATATCAATGTGAAATATGTGTATTAATTGTATTTGAACTCTTTGATGATTTTTATGTCATAAATTTCGAGTCAATAATTACTATTTTTATTTTCAGGTTTGGACTTTCACTTATATTACGCCGGATCGATACAATATTTTGGACACAACAAATTTATCTATTTTTTATTTTCTAATATGCGGCTAAATTTTCACTATGTAATTTAATTTTTAGTATGTGCAGTTTTTTTTTTTTTTAGTGTATTATGTTCATGCATTAACTTGAGATAGTTTTATTCACAAAAAAAAAAAAAAAAGAAGCAGAAGAAATGTGGAAAATGAAAGAAATAGCAGGCCATGACTTTCATCAAGCCTGGCCTGATTTTGTTGGTAAGGTTGTAATTTTTGTTTTGTTTTTATGTAAAAAAAAAAAAAAATTGGGGCAGCTTTTGTAAAAAAAATTGCTGTCTTTTCCATTTATTCCTTTTCCCTTTTCTTTTCCGTTTATTCCTTTTTTTATTTTTCCTTTCATCCATCTAAGATTAATTTTTGTTCTTTTTTATTCCTTTTCTTTATCTTTTGCTTTTTTTGTTTCCTTTAACGAATTTGTGAAAACTACAACTTGGCGAAATGTGGTCACTGAAAAAGTTCTAAATCACTATGGTTACAAGTATAGTGCCACAACATCTGTATAGTTAAGGCTGACAAAGGTTGTCCACACTCAAGTCCCCAAGCTACCAGTTGAAACTGAAGAAGAGCACCTCCACCACCAAGGTATTTTGGACGACCCTCAAATGTTAGTGACGATATTCTAGTTGGAGTCCGCACATACTTGGAGCAATTGAGGATCGAGATGGCTAGTCTGAGAACTATTCAAGAAAATCAAAATCAAAGGCTTGATCGAATTGAGGAAAATCACCAGCAGCCTGGTGAGATCTTATGAAATCTTAGGCTCAATCAAGACGTCTATGGCAACCATTGGAGATGCTTTTGGGATCATTTGGGAGAATCTCAAGGTCCATATGGAGGACGGGGAGGCCCATTTGGTGGCCTGTTTGGAGGCTCGTCTTCAAAGGGTTTTTGACTGGTTGATTTATTTTCCTATTCTTCTTTTTCTAGTTTTTAGTGGCCTATTTTGTGTTATCCCATTTGCGAGAACCGAAAGTGTTTCAATTGTGGTGACCCGTCACAAATGAGGAATAATTACTCGAAGCTGCCAAGATTCAACCAGGGAGCACTTGCTTTACCCACTCAACTACTGAGTCGAAATAACACCATTGGAGTTGCAGGAGGCAGTGGCCAAAAACCACAAGTGAAAGCCAATGTGTTCACCTTGAATAGAGAGGACATGGGAAGTGATGCAATAATGGTAGAAGGTAAACTCGCTATCCGAGGCTTTCTTGTCAATGTTTTAATTAATCCTGATTCTATGCAATCACACATTAATAAGGAATATACATGTCATTTAGGTTGGGATAGGCCAATACTATCCTACACCCTATTAGTGAGTACTCCACTAGAGAGGTCAATAGAGGTCGAGACATGTATGTACTGGATTAAGAGATAGAGGTAGGGACTAAAAAGTTGTCAGAAGATTTAATTGTCCTACTTTTTAAAGATTATGATCTTATATTCTGCATGGAATGGTTGTCAAAACATCACGTGTGAGTTGGTTGCCAAAGTAAGGTTGTGCAATTTGTCAAGCCCAAGGAAAATATGCTAGAGTTTAAAGGAAGTAAAATGAAAGAAATTCAGCATTTGATATCGGGATTGAAATCATGAAAATTGGTTAATAAAAGATACCAAAGGTACTTGAGCCCAAAAACCAGATGTCGATTGAAAAATGGAAATTGTGAAAGAGTTTCTCGATGTCTTTCCAACTGAGTTGATACTTTATCCCCGCCATGCAATATGGGATTTGTATTTAATTTGATACTAGGAGAGGAGCCTGTTTCAAGAACTCTATATCGAATGGCTCCACTGGAGTTGAAGAGTTGAGGAAACAGCTGGAGAAGCTTCTAGAGCAAGGTTACATTCAGCCTAATACATCACCGTAGGGAGTATCAGTATTATTCATCAAGAAGAAAGATGGAACCTTGAGGCTATACATAATTTTGAGGGCTAAATAATTTAGATTATAGAGGGCTAAATAATTTTGATAATTAAAAATAAGTACACTTTACCTCTGATAACTGAACTATTCTATTAGCTACGGTGGTCCCACTATTACTCAAAGTTAGACTTAAGATAGAGATATTATCAATGAGAGTTAAGAAGGAGGATATACCCAAGATGACATTTAAGATAAGGTATGGACACTACGAATTCATTATGATGCCCTTTAGAGTAACAATGCCCCTATTACTTTTATGGACCTGATGCATCGAGTTTTTAGACCATACTTAGACAAGTTTGTGGTCATTTTCATAGTTGATATCTTAATTTATTCAAGGAGCCTGAAGGAGCATGCAGAACACTTGAGATTGGTTTTGCAAAAATTGAGAGAGCACTTCGACACAATATTATTTTTAGGACACGTGATCACTAAGGAAGGATCAAGGTGGTCCAGCAAAGGTTGAAGTAGTAAGGACCAAGAAAGGATCAACGTATATCTAAAGTTATTGGCATGGGTGATGTTTGCTTGAAGACTAGTAATGGCAGTCAGTTATTGCTTAGAGATGTCAGACATGCTCTAGATGTTCGACTAAATCTGATTTCAGTAGGCAGACTTGACAGTGATGATTTCTGCAACAACTTTGATGGAGGACAATGGAAATTCTCCACAGGTTCTCTTGTTGTGGCTTGAGGGAAAAAATGTTCTAATCTGTATTTAATGCAAGCTTCAATTTCTGGTGCTAGTGTTAATGTGGTGAACAAACAAAATCTCACCTGAACTATGGCATAAGTGGCTCAGTCATATCAGTGAGAAATAAGTTAATTGTTGAATCAGAAACAATGCAATTTCTGGAGTCAGTACTGTAAAATTAGAAAAATAAACTCATTGTCTAGTCGGAAAGCAAAATAGGGTGCCATTCAAGACTAACCCTCCTTCAAGAAAATCTAAGTTGTTGGAGTTAATTCATTCTGATGTTTGTGGTCCATTAAAGGTATAGTCATTCAGTGGTGCATCTTACTTTTTTACTTTCATTGATGATCATTTAAGGAAACTGTGGGTTTATACCTTGAGAACTAAAGATCATGTCTTAGATAAGTTCAAGCAGTTCCAGGCTTCTGTTGAACAAGAAACTGGAAAGAAGATTAAGTGCATCCGATCAGATAATAGTGGTGAGTACAGTGGACTATTTGATGAGTATTGCAGGCAATAGGGTATTAAACATTAGAAGAATCCTCCTAAGACACCTCAGTTGAATGGTTTGGTAGAAAGGATGAACAGAACTCTAGTTGAGAGAGTTAGGTGTTTGCTTTCAGAGGCTAAGTTACCAAATTCCTTTTGGGGTGAAGCGTTGCATACAGTGGCTCATGTTATTAATCTATCTCCCACTATTGTTCTAGATGGAGATGTTCCTAAGAATATTTAGTCTGGTAAGAAAGCTTATTATGATCACTTGCGTGTCTTTGGCTACAGGGCTTTTGTTCATATTCCAAAAGATGAAAGGCCTAAATTAGATACAAAGACAAGACATTGTTTCTTTCTTGGATATGGCCAGGATGAGTTTGGATATAGACTTTATGATCCAGTTTAGAAGAAACTAGTTAGAAGCAAAGATGTGGTGTTCTTCGAGGATCAGACCATTGATGACATTGAGAAAGCTCAGAAGACAGAGTCACAGGTTCAACATGATTTTGTTGATTTAGATTCAGAGACTAGACATCATTATCTTAATACAACTGAGGATGGTACATAGACAGATGTGCAGCAGGATAATCTTGATGCTAATGACCATGGTGTTGTTGATTTAGACATCCCAAATAATGATTCTACTGATATTCGGATTCCAGCGGTTACAGATTTGCCAGAGGAACCACATGATGCTCCACCCAAGAGATCTACCAAAGATAGACAACCTTCTTCTAGGTATTCTCCAAATGAGTATATATTGTTGACTGACGGGGGAGAACTAAAATGCTATCAGGAAGCTACGGAAAGTGAGCAGAAGGATCAGTGGTTCAATGCAATGAAAGATGAGATGAAGTCTTTGTTTGACAACCACACCTTTGACTTGGTGAAGTTGCCTAAGGGTAAAAGGGCTTTGAAGAATAGATTGGTCTATAAATTGAAGTAGCAAGAACATTCTTTTCACCCACGGTATAAAGTTAGATTAGTTGTCAAGAGCTTCAGTCAGAGGAAAGGTATGGACTTCTCAGAGATATTTTCTCCTGCTGTAAAAATGTCATCTATCAAAGTTGTACTTGGTTTAGCTACTAGTCTTAACTTGGAGATTGAGCAGATAGACGTAAAAACAACTTTTCTTTATAGTGATCTTGAAGAAGAAATCTATATGGAACAACCAGAGGGATTTCAAGTGAAACGAAAAGAAGATTATGTTTGCAAATTGAAGAAAAGTTTGTATGGATTGAAATAAGTACCAAGACAATGATATAAGAAGTTTGAGTGAATTTTAAGAAAGCAAGGCAACAGGAAGACTATTTTAGACCATTGTGTATTTGTGCAAAAGTTTTCTGATGATGATTTTATTATTCTTTTACTTTATGTTGATGATATACTTATTGTTGGCAAAAATGCTTCCAGGATTGACAAGTTAAAACAATAATTGAGCAAGTCTTTTGCTATGAAATAATTAGGACTAGCTAAGCAAATTCTTGAAGTGAAGATTTCCCGTGATAGGAATGCCAAGAAGCTTTGGTTATATCAGGAAAGTTACATGCAAAAGGTGCTCCAGAGATTCAAGATAGATAAGTCCAAAGCTATGAGTACTCCTCTCGCTAGTCACTTCAAATTATGTGTAAAACATTGCCCTTCCACTCAAGAAGAGATGCAAGATATGCAAAATGTTTTCTATGCCTCAGTAGTTGATAGTTTGATGTATGCTATGGTTTGTATAAGGCCTGATATAGCTTATGTTGTTAGTATTGTTAGTCATTTTCTTTCTAATCTAGGAAGAGAACATTAGGATGCTGTGGAGTGGATTTTGAGATATCTCCATGGTACTTCTAGCTTGAGACTTTGTTTTGGCAGTGAAAAACCTGTTCTTAATGGCTATACAGATTCAGATATGGCTAGAGATGTTAATTTGAGAAAATCTACTTCTACTTACTTTATTACCTTTGCAAAGGGAGCTGTATCATGGCAATCTCGATTGCAAAGATGTGTTGCATTGTCTACTATAGAAGCTAAATTCATGCAGCTACAGAGGCTTGTAAAGAGTTTCTTTGGATGAAGAGGTTTCTTCAGGAGCTTGTCACTCTTAAGGGAAGTTTGTGCTACATTGTGATAGCCAAAGTGCTATTCATCTTAGTAAGAATCCAACTTTTCATTCAAGATCTAAACACATTGATATAAGGTATCATTGGACATGTGAGGTATTGCATGAGAGGTATTGCATGACAAATTAGTGAAACTTAAAAAGGTTCACGCATGTGATAATAGGGCTGATATGATGGCAAAGACGTTGCTTAAATGGAAGTTTGAGATTTGTTGCTCCATTGTCTTGATGGCAAGTTCCTTCATATAGTTGAGAGGAGGGAGATTTGTTAGGTTGGCTCCCAACATATGGAGTGTAAACAACCAAAAAGCAACAAAAAGAGAAAAAGCTTTTGCTTTCTAGTGAACACAAAAAAAGAAGCTAGTGAGATTTAGAAAGATAGAGTGAAGCCGGTGAGTGATATAGAAAATACAAAGAGAGAAACAAAAAACAGCTGGAGAAAATAGAGAGAGAAAACGAGAATTAAAAAAATTCTGTTTGAGCAGTCACTTTTACTAGACGATTGAATAGTGATTTCTTCTCCGATTTAACTCAATTTTGGATATATTGTAGAGGAGAGGTAGAACTACATTCTAATGGTTGTGATCAAATTTTGACTTCCGAAATACTATCGCCGAAAAGTGACAAAATTCTGGTGCATTTTCTCCAATTATTCTTCTCTATATTTTAATTTTTAATGAAGTTGTAACTTCATTGTGGCTGTATTTTCAGTTGTATGTTGTGGAACTCTATCTTATATTCTTCTTGTTGATTAGTGGAGCTTTTAGCATGGACTTGAAGGCCTCGCAGTTTTTCCTCTTCATATTGGAGAGTTTTTTCACGTAAAACTTTGGTGTGCCTTCTTCTTACGTTTTGGCTGTGTTTTTTATCTTCTATTATTGCTGCCATTTTCATTTTCCTTGGTGCTCCTAATTTTCATTCAAGTGTGGGGTTGATAAGGCGTAGGGGTTTACATGAGGTTTGAATCTATTTTTGTTCCACTACTTGTACATGCCCCTATCCTTGGTCTATTTGTCCCCAACAAGAAGAAGGAGACGCCTACATATTTGATGCAAATGTAGTAGCCACATAGTGCATTCGATGTTGTAACTGAAACCGAAGCCCATCATTTCGGCATTTGTTACGATACTTCCAAATCTCCCATAATGAAATAGCAAAAAACCTCCATAAAATGGAGAGATTTCGTGAACTTCCTTTCCACCAATAGTTGAAAATTTTATTGAAATTTCACCATCGAGTTGAAGCTACTCTTTGGGGGAGGTGCGAGGAAACTAATTGCCAGAAGCTCCTTACCACGGGACAGCTATAAAAAAGATGCTCAACCATTTCCTTAGCAGCTGAATAGAAGCAACAACAAGAGGGGAGCTGAAAGCTAAGTCTTTTAAGTAGGGAGTCCACAGCAAGACACCTATTAAAAAAATTATATCTTTTGCAAGAATTATATCTTTGTTTGGTCCTCAACTCTTTGTCCAATTTTAGGTTTCGTAAGAGGTTTTGTAGTAAAATAGTAGAATGGTTTTCATAGTGGAATGAGAATGAATTGTCTAAATCCAAGTTCCTGGTATTAGAACCTTTTCATCTTGATGTTCAAGCTACATATGCATAGGAGGCAATTAATTGGGACAAGTGGAGATATGTTTCATTTAAAAATGGGCACATATAAGAGGTGTTTTTCCCCCTCTTTTTTGGATGCGGGAATTGGTGTTTTATGGATATTTCATTAGTCCAAATATGTTTCAATTCCAATAATTTTCAAGTGCTGTAAAACCTTTCTCCAAGAATCATCATACTACTAGGGGTGTAAACGAATCGAGATTTTATCGAACATGTTTGGGCTCGACTCAATAAGGGCTCTATTCGAATTCGAAATATTGAGTTGAGCTCGAATATAAACACTATATTTAGGCTCGAATTTTAAACGAGTCGAGTTCGAATATATAAGTATTAGGCTCGAAGGCTCACAAACATGTTCGATTAATTAATTAATACATTATTTATATTATTTATAATATATTATATTATAAATTATTTATTTAAATTCCAATTTGAGTTTAAACTCGAATTCAAGCCTTCGAGCTTATGATAATCGAACTTCGAATTGAACTCGAACTTTAAAGTATTTCAAACGAATCGAGCTCAAGTTAAAGTTTGACATTCGAAATGAACTTGAGCATGAATTAGAGCTTTGAGTGAAAATAATAAAGTTCGACTCGATTATCTTAAGATTCGGTTTGATTCGATTCGCATACACCCCTACATAGCACCAAAATCTTGAAAATTTACAAATTTACCCCAAAAAATTTGTAAACAAATTTCACATCAAGAGAGAAATTTAAAAACTTGATTGGAGGAAATTTATCAAATTGAAGCTTATGATTGTCAGTTAATGGTTCTTAATTTCGCTAAGAATGAGCTTTCATGATGTATAAAATTATCCCAATAAGGCTTCAGAACTATAACCAACCCATTTCAAGTCTAGGCAACCTGGTGCAATAAATTAAATGGCTTTGTTCCATTTTGTCTTATGTCATTCACATTTATCAAAAGGGTTAGTTTGCGCATTTACAAGCTAAGCTAGGTTAGGAGTGGTTTTGTGCAGCTCCTTAGTGTCATGATCTGCAATGTGACGACCCGAAGACGGGATGACACCTAATGGGACAACGGGTGCCAACAAGGGACAATAAGTACCTATGTATGGGAATGGGCACTATCGTGCACCAACAAGGTACTGGGAGGTTTACCAGCACAAAAATGGGATGTTGAGACAAGACGTGCACGAGGGACAGAGACCGAAGGGCAAGAACAGATCAAGACGGAACGGACTTGATGGTTTTGGGAGGTTCTAGAACCAATGGGATGGAATGGGCATGGTCGCCTGAGGCTAACTCTAGAAGGACCCAGAGCCAACTAAGACGATCTGGGGCTGAAATGGGATGAACAGAGTTAAGCGCGCGGTCAAGTCTGGGACGGGCCAGACTAGTGCCCAGGATGAGCACGACTTGTGCACGGCACGGGACGGGAATAAGGCACGAGACCGACACAGACGAGTGCAAGTGAGACACAGGCACGACACGAGGCCGGCACGCAATGGCACACGGTGTGGGTGCCAGCATGAGACGGACTGGGACGCGGCGCGGGCAACACAGGCATGGCTCAGGCGCGCAAAGCCAGAACAGCCCAGAAAGGACCGGAACGTTCCAGAACAGCCTGGATAGGACCGATGGTCATCAGTTAATAGTCAAACGGTGGAACGTTCTAGAGCCGACCGGAAGGTACCGGGGCGGGACCCGGTGGGGCAAATTGTCAAACATTGGTAGAATATTGTAGGACTTTCTAGAGTATTCTGGGAGTCTCTAGGCTTGTGTGGAAAAGCCTAGAATTATACATATGAGGCTAGAAATCTCTAGAATGTTGTAGGTGTGCAAGTTGCATATCAAGTGGCCAACTTACAATAGATGGTTCTAGATCTCCAAGGCTTGCCTATAAATAGGCCAAGCCCCCTCATTTGTAATCATCAAAGTCAATCCTAGTTTGGAATACAAGTAAAGTTCTCCCAAGAAGCTCTCTTGCTTTCTAAAAGCCTTCCAACACTTAGCCACTAAACCACCACCCTTCCAATGTTCTTTTCTTATCTGGAGTTCCCTTGGGGGTAGGAACATTGCTTCCGCTACTATAGGATAAGGTTATCTAGCAAATCCTCCTTGTCAGTCATCGAGCTCGCTAGAAACACATAGGCTATTGGTGGTGAAATAGCCGCCCCGTGACAATTGGTATCAGAGCCTACGTTCGAGCATCGTTTTGGAAGCATGGTACGTGGTCTATGTTAGAGGAACGTTTTCCTTCACTAATGGCTTCCATTTCGAAACTTTCTGAAGTCGAGGGAGAGTATGTGGGTCATGAGACCGAGAGGAATCCTAGATGCTGGGGATGAAAGGGTAAGTCGGTCGCCCAGGAGCCATTAGCTTCATTTGAGAAGAGGCTATCAAGGGTAGAACTAGCTGTGGCAGACCACCACGACCGTTGGGACGAGCTTAACTATCGCATGGCGCAACTCGGTGGAGAAGAGCTGCGTGAGGGCATGCAGGGGGCTCTAAATGAGGCTGTGGATGTTCTTCTCAAAAGAGATGAAGCACTAAGGCTCATGGTGAAGTCATTCCAAGACGAAGTCACCAAGCTCAAAGGTGAGCTTGAAGAATGTAGAACACAAGTAGCAAGGGCCGCTACAGTGCATGTTGGGGAGCCATCGTATGTTCGGGACTAGATACTCAAGCTTAGGGCAGAGCTTGAGATGTTCAAGTTATAAGGGGCAACAGGTGCCGTCGTGATAGCACCTAGGATCAAGGTGCCAAAACCGGACACGTATGGAGGAACGAGGAAGGCACGGGAGATAGAGAATTTTCTCTATGGCTTGGATCGCTACTTTAACGTACTTGGCATTTTGGGTGATGCTGCCAAGCTGCGAATGGCCCCGTTATACTTAAAGGACACCGCCTTGATATGGTGGAGACAGAGGAACGATGACGTTTGGAGGGGAGCTGATGCCATCACGACGTGGGATGGATTCAAGGCCGAGCTTAAGAAGTAGTTCCAACCGGTGGATGCGGAGGATGAAGCTCGGGCCAAACTTCATCATCTCCAACATAAGGATGGATATATTCGTAAGTATGTTTGGGTGTTCTCTGAGTTAATGCTCGAGATACCCGATATGGCACCAAAAGAGGCGTTGTTCACATTTATGGATGGCCTAAGCCGATAGGCTAAGCTTGAGTTGCAACGGAGAGGCATTCAAGACATAACTCAAGCAATAGTCGTGGCCGAGTCTTTATATGAGTTCCAACCGAAGGAAACGAGTAAAGACAAGGCCAAGAAGGTGAACCAAGGCAAAAATGATAGAGACAAGGGACAAACGTCTCCTAAGCCATGGGGGATCGCTTGAGATAAGACGGGACAAGGCAAGGAGGCCAGGGTATAAAAACCCCGTCGACCGATCGAGTGCTTCTTGTGCGAAGGACCGTACCTAGAGCGAGACTGCCCAAGCCAAAGTAAGTTGGCAGCCTTAGCACAAGAGTTGTGCCAAGACGAAGAGCAACACAAAGTAGCATGCATGCGTCATCTTGACGAGGTTCAAGCCGGTGAGCAAAAATGACATAAAGGACGGATGTATGGAAAAGCAACGATAGTTGGGCACAACGTGAAGGCCTTGGTGGACACGGGGCCGACGAGAACTACATGAGTTGGGACACAGCCCAGAGGTTGGGGATAAAGTGGAAACCGACCAAAGGACGTTACAAAGGTGTGAACGACATGAGCACGTCAATGGACGGTGAGGCCAAAAACGTGCTTGTTTATTAAGTTGGACAGGTATGACCAACTTCTATATCACGCAATTGGAGGAAGAGGTAGTCTTTGGAATCAAGTTTATGGACTACCTTGACATGGTCTTGAGGCCAAGGACCGATGTCATGCTCATCATGCAAGGGACAGACCTTGCAAGGTAAACGTTTGCCAAGAGAACAGGTCGAGGCCGCAGCGATTCAAGGGAAGAGTCCAAGGGAAAGAGTCGAGACTCGCGGCAATCATAAAGGAGGAGAGGCCTCCTATACTCGGGAAACTAACGGTCTAAGATGGGAACGGGCAAGGGATGCTCGAGGACCGTCCGAGGCAAGACCCACCAAGATAAGAGCACTTGGTTAAGAGGCAAGGTATACCTAAGGGACAAGCTAATAGGTTGGCCAAGGCATCAGGGACGATGCCTCATTCAAGTGGGGGAGGATGTCATAATCCGCACTGTGACGACCTAGAGACGGGACGACACCCAATGGGATGATGGGTGCCAACAAGGGACGATAAGTACCTAAGTATGGGAACGGGCACTATCGTGCACCAACAAGGCGTTGGGGAGGTTTACCAGCATGAAAATAGGACGTTGAGACGAGACGTGCACGAGGGACGGAGACCGAAGGGTAGGAACTGATCAAGACGGAACGGACTTGATGGTTTCTGGAGGTTCCGAAACCAATGGGACGGAAACGGACCAAAATGGGCATGGTCACCCGAGGCTAACTCTAGAAGGACCCAGAGCTAACCGAGACAATTTGGGACCGAAACGGGATGAATGGAGCTAGGCGTGTGGTCAAGTCTGGGATGGGTAGACGAGCGCCCAGCATGAGCACGACTAGTGCACAGCACGGGACTTGCACTTGGGACGGGAATAAGGTACGAGCCCGACACGGACGAGCGCAAGCGAGACGCAGGCACGGCACGGGGCCGGCACGCAACAACACTCGGTGCGGGTGCCAGCACGAGATGGACTGGGACGCGGCGCGGGTAGCATGGGCGCATGGGGCCGGAACGTTCCAGAACAACCCGGATGGGACCGACGATCATCGGTTAACGGTCAAATAGTAAAATGTTCTAGAGCCAATCGGAAGGTACCGGGGCGAGACCCAGTGGGGCCCACGGTCAAACATTGGTAGAATGTTGTAGGACTTTCTAGAGTATTCTGGGAGTCTCTAGGCTTGTGTGGAAAAGCCTAGAATTGTACATATGAGGCTAGATTATGCTAAAAATCTCTAGAATCTTGTAGGTGTACAAGTTGCATAGCAAGTGGCCAACTTGCAAGAGATGGTTCTAGATCTCCAAGGCTTGCCTATAAATAGGCCAAGCCCCCTCATTTGTAATCATCGAAGTCAATCCAAGTTTGGAATACAAGCAAAGTTCTCCCAAGAAGCTCTCTTGCTTTCTAAAAGCCTTCCAACACTTAGCCACTAAACCACCACCCTTTTAATGTTCTTTTCTTATCTAGAGTTCCCTTAGGGGTTGGGACATCACTTTCGCTACTCGAGGGTTAGGTTGATCTAGCGAATCCTCTTTGTCAATCATTGAGCTCGCTAGAACCGCACGGGCTATTGGTGGTGAAATAGCTGTCCCGTGAAATTAGGATATCAGGGATTGTAATGGTACAATTTTTTATTGATTCTAATGCATTGTTGATTTGATTAATCGCTCAATTATATCAGTAGCGGAGTTGTGGTTTAGTGTTCTGTTCATTCTTAGTATCTCACTCAATAAAGCATGAGGGTAATTGACCAAGGCAAGGTTTGAATGTTTGACCTGGCGTTCAGACTCCACCTATTTTCTTTGGGCCAATCTTTTTTTCTATTACCGAAGAAACATGCAATTAATAAAAAGAAACGCCAGCCCACAAAAAAAAAAAAAAAATGTTGGAAGAAAGAATAAAGAGGGGTGTAAAAGTTGTTTAGTTATTTATTTATTTAAAATTCAGATTATCGCTTTTATAAATTCATTCGCAGATATTCTTAGACAAATCTTAATCATTCTACAAAATTGTTTCCAAATATTTTTGAATATATTATTAGCGTAAAATACTATATAAATTTAATATTTTAAATGTATTATTAGCAAAAAAAGATTAATTAATGATAACACGGTGAATACTTTGAAAATATTGTTAATATAAAATGCTGCATAAATTTAATAATTTACTAATATATATATAACATAAATTCATAAATTCACCATACCCAATTCATATATATAACTTACTAATATATATAACATATAACTTACTAACATAAATTCATTAACAAAAAATAATTAATTAAGGATAGCTCGGATATCCAACCGTGCCTCGTGTAAGATAACTTACTAATATATTAGCAAATATATATTTTGCATAACAGGGGTACCTAACCCCCCACACACACGCATATAAGTGATCATTTGTTAGATTTTGTTTAATTATTTTTCTAATGATTTTTATATAGATGTGCATTGTTTAGGTTGAAGAAAAATATTAATATAATTTACTAGTTCTTCATTTTTATAACTAATGTTGTCTGAAAATAAAATTTAATTTAACAATACTTTGTACTGAATCGATTTTGTTTTGATTATTTGCCAAATTTGTAGAAATCGTTAATTTCTGGATCTTCTAACAGATCAACATCTGTGCAATTTTAGACGTTAGTCAAATAATCAATTTCGTTTTTCATTTTAATTTCTTTTGATTGCTATCCAAACATTGCCACCCTTATCAGATATTCAACCCTATACCATATGCTTTCTGCTACCTTACCTAAAATCTAGTGCAATTCAATTTTCTAGAACTTTTGTATATTATTCTATAATTTGTATTTGGCTTGAATTTGTTGGCCTAATTTACGAAAGTGTAAAAATTATAATAACAAACCAAGATATAAAACCCACATACTTGTTCCATTAAAGTAAAATGCTAACATTTTGGGCAAGGCTTCAGCAACCAACCGCCTTTAGTCTAGGGTACCCCCCAGGGCAGAGCCTGGACTCTAAACTCGGAGAAGAATTACGATGAATTATTCCACCCCCTTTCCCCGAAAAGAAAAATAAAAGGAAATAATAAATCTCAAGGATGGCTAGAACTAGGTCCTGCACCAACTTTGTTGAATAAATTATCAAAGGTAACATAATCGAACTCCTCTTCGATCTTCACCTCTTCATTAAGATCGAAGTCAAGATATTGGTTCTCATTCTCTGCCATATCTTGAGTGAACAGCATCTCACTCTCTTTGCCTTGATTAATTGGAGTAGGCAATTGAGAGTGTTTTGAGAGAAACTCAATTCTTGCATTTACATCTTTAATGGTCTGATCAATGACCTAACTCATATCGATGATATCATTTGCGCACTAAGGTCCGTTATCTCTTTTTAACCAGCCAAACATTCATACATCAAAGCGGTGGCCTCCTTTTTCCGGTTGCTAAGTTGTAGTTTCTTGAGTTGATCTTGTAGTTTGCTAACCTTTTTTTTGGGCACAGCTCTCCAAATTGTGAATGTTTCTATTTCTTTCTGTCTCAGGTAGGCTTTTAAACCTTGTGAGCACACACTGCATTTCACCCTGGGCAGAAGGCCAATCCACAGGTTCCTTTTGAAAAGGGCTATGAACGACAAGACACACATCCACACCGCAGAGCACACTAAGCTCTTCAACTTTGTTAACTAAGCTCCTGTATCTTTTGTTGAATACAACTTTTCTTTGGCTATTATTTGTGATGAAGGTTAAGTTCAACTTTCCCTTTGGCATTGTCACGGGGATAGTTAGAACGTAGAAGTTGAGCGATTGGCGAAAAGAAAGACCGTTTACATTTATAGGGGTGGAAGGCACTCTAAGATGGAAATGCGATTCATTATTTAAACGTAATTATTGTAGATAAAATTCATTATACAAACAAAATAGTTGTAGATGCAATTTCTTTTACAAAGGTAACAGTTATAAATACATTTCCTCATATAGTCATGGTAATTGAAGATAAATTTTCTTATAAAGTTATAACAATTTAAATATTCGTTATATAATTATGACGATTTAAATATGCTTTTATAAATGTTACAATTATAAAAACATTTCCTTGTATAATCAAGTGGTTTTAGATAAATTTATTTATGTAATTATGGTGATTTAAATATTCCTTATATAGACATGGCCAAATTTCTTTCATTTCATTGTCATATCTTTTGTGCATAATTAAAAAGTGGGAGTGAATACATTGAAAGGAAATTTTTTTAAAAAAAAAAAAATCTAGGGAATAATTAGTGAAAGCAGAAATTTTTTTTATCCAAAACATAAATTGATTTTGTTTGTCACTTGGACCAATATTTTTCAAATAAAATAATAATAAAATAAAAATTTTACTATTCTGAAGAATATGACATATATAATATAAATGATACAATTCTTCACTGTGGTGACTTTCGAAGACCAATTTATGTAGATATTTTCCACAACAAAGACACATACACGAGGCCATGCAACAAGGTGGAATTAAACATAAATGTCCTACAACTATAATACAAAATCAAATGTAGTAGTAACAAATTTTCAAAAAAGATGGGATGCACAATCTGACATAAAATAGGTGTAGCAAAGGGATCAAGTGTCCAATAGAAATGGACTATTCGAAACTAATATTGCTTGTTTAACTGTCTGCCAATTGATTATAAGTTTTTCGGACAAACACACACACACACACACACACACACATATATATATATATATATATATATATATTTGTTATTATTAAGCTTCATTGTCAAGTTGTGACATCTACAAGTTATTGTAGCAATTATGCTTGACAATATTGAGTGTGTCCCTAACAACGATGAGTTTTTGAAGTTAATTAATCAAAATTGGCAATGTTCGATGTGTTATTTATTAGAGTTTGATTAAGAAAAGGATTCCCAAATATTTTGACCGAATCTTAAGAAAGATACAATAAAGATTGTATTTGATGAGAAGACTTGGAATTCGAATACAATATAAACTGCAAAGATTTAGGAGAAGTGTCAAGCCCCGAACCCGAGAATAACATGGCAGTATCCCAAAATGGAATATTGAACCCGGAACCAGAAACAAACAAAACAAACTAAAATAACCCAAATGCCATTAGCTAAAACATAATGGAAAACAAAATCTAATGAACTTGTACTATTCCAACAAACGCTAAACCCTCAATTGTCATCAGTACATATCTAACATGAATAGTGTATTACATTAGCTCTTCAGAAAAATTAATCTAGGTCCTCTTCAAACCACTCGTCTAACTTTTCCTCTTCCAACTAAGAACTTGAAACACTAGATAAGGGGTGAGCTCACTAATTCAATAAGAAAAACATAAATTCACTGGGATTGAGGAAGTTACATAAGTAATAGTTTCGCAAAGCACTTAGTCTGTCAACAAAAAATTGTAATTTGTCATGGTTAGGGAGATGGTTGCGGTCCAAACTCTAGGAAATTCTCACATCTAACTCCCTCAAAGGTCAGTACAACAAAACATTAGGATTCTTTGGCAAAAGTCAAAGAATCAGAGTTCTGAAGGGACTTGAAAAGGTTGTGTACCACCATAAGGAGATCTCAGAATATCACACCAAGAAATAAGAGGAAGGAAAAGAAGAACAATGAATTCCTTAGTTTTACTCAATACTGAATCGGATGATGCATAACCAACACCTAAATACTGACCTGGTGTTGCTTATCCAATAAAAATAATGACAAATCAGCCAAGGGGAAAAATAAACTCATGTACAGAAGGAAATCGGCGCCAGGATCAAAGTAGAGTAGACCCGGTGCTGTGTGGGAGGAGCACGGCCTACGCCGAGTGCACCGGCTAGTGTGAAGCCGGCGCCGGCAGTGAGCGAGGGAGCCGACGCCGGATGTGCTCTGGAATGTGCAAACATGATTTTCAGAGCACCTAAAAGCCAACCTACAACACCCCAACCCCATGAACCAATCTAACCATCCACTTTACCCAAAAAAACACCAGTTTTGTGCACCAAAAAGCATTTAAACATATGTAACACATACTTAAACACAACTTAATTCACAAAGACGATATGCTTGGGGAAAGGCTTTGGCTTATTGATATCTGTCTCCTAACTATTGTATCCCATTAGGAGATGGACCAGTACACAGAATAGGTTGGCTAGGTATTGTATCCCCTAAGCCTTGGGGTAGTACACAGAACAGAATAGGATCTTCCCTACCAATTCCAAGCCCTAAGCATCAAACAGAACATAATCACAAATCAGAAAATTAGAATAGTGCCCGAACAAAATTTTAAATATCCCATAAATCATACTTATCATCATAATAACCCAATTGCAGTAATGAACTATTTACCATGCTCCATTCAAATATTATACTAACATAGTTTTTTCGGAATTTCAGAACATAGGAGAATTTATTAAAAACACCAATTAAGAACCAAAAATACAGATAAGTCAGAATCCCTTACAGGGAATACTAAATCACAGACTACTCTTACCACCTCCAATTCCTCTTTCCCATACAATCTAGTTATCAATACCCTATTAGAGTCATCAGACTCACAATTTCTCCCAAATCAGAATCTCAAAATCAAGAACCTTAGATACTAATTAAACCTAGATAGAAGCATAAGGGGAACACAAATTACCTAAATCTATAGACTCAAGCACTTCCCTTTCCCTTGTCTCCTTCTCTTGGCCCTTCTTCTCTTTCTGAACTGCCTCTGAATGGTGAACCACGTGAATGTCAGAAACAACGTACTGATAGAACGTAAGTTAGTCTTAAGGGTAATAATTGCTAAGAAGTCCCCTAATTACTCTCTCTATTAATTAAGTCCCTAACCTCATGGGCTAAAGCCCATACGGTTTAGACATACAAAGATAATTCCAATTAAAAGTTGGGTCGTGCGCTCACAAGAAGAATCTTGAAATAGATTCCTTATTCAACAATGAAACTAACACTCTGTTATCCTATACAAAAATGACCAATAACTTTGATTTGTATAGTGAAGAAAAAAGCAGAAGAACAAAGTAGAAAGAAGATCTTTATAGTTTTGTCGAGAGAAATATAGGATAGAATCTATGCAAATCTTCTGAGCATTCATGAAGCACACACCATGGATGCAGTTTGTTGATTCTTATTGTTAAGTTGTACTTCATGATTCAAGTTGGCTGTTTCAATAATATGTTATCACCTTAAAGGAACTTGAACCATTTTTTTTCAAAGAAAATACATTACTAGTAGGAAAGTTTCATGGACTCAAACGAAGCATTGATGTGCTATACCAACGAAAGTTCATGGGAGTTAATAAGCACTAATTAAATTAAAAGCCATCACAAATCAGTGATGACTTTGCAATGGTCTTTTTTAATATTTAATTAACTATCTAAAAAATTAAAGTGTCATCGCAAATCCGTTGTTAATTAGCGACGACTTTGTAATGACCATCTAAAATTTACAAATAATTTTATATTTTAAATTTTAAGAATTGAGTCATCGCAAATCCATTACTAATTTGCAGCACCCATTCAAAATTCGAAAATAAATTTATTTTTTAAAATTTGAAAAAAAATGAGCTGTTCCAAATCCGTTACTAATTAGCGACGGCTTTGCGACCGCCATCCAAAATTTAAAAATAAATTTATTTTTAAAAATAAAAAAATTAGCAGTCGCAAATTCGTTGCTAATTAGCGATGGCTTTGTGACGCTATCTAAAATTTGAAAATAAATTTATTTTTTAAAATTTGAAAAAACAAGCCATCGCAAATCTATTTCTAATTAGCAACGTCATTGCGACAGCCATCCAAAAATGAAAAATAAATTTATTTTTTAAATTTTGAAAAAATAAGCTATTGCAAATGCACGGCTAATTAGCAACAGATTTGTGATAGGACTTTAATTTTTAATGTTAATCGAATATTAAAAAGGTCATTGCAAATCCATTGCTAATTAGCAAAAGATTTGTGGTGGCTCATTGTTTTCAAACTTTAAAAATTAAATTTATTTTTAAATTTTGGATGGTCATTGCAAGGTCGTTACTAATTAGCAACAGATTTGCGATGGTCTTCTAAAATTTGAAAATAAATATATTTTTAAAATTTGAAAAATGAACCGTCGCAAATCCATTGCTAATTAGCTACGAATTTGTGATGGAAAACTAAGTCATCGCAAATCCCATGCAAATTCGTTGCTAATTCACAAAAATGTATACTACATAATTAATATATATATATATATATATATATATATATATATAGTACAATAAATCACAAGAATATCAATAGCTTAGTGGTAGAGCACATACTCTCCCACAATGAGGATGCGAGTTCGAGCTCCATGTGTGACATAATTTCATAATATTCTTGACGGATGAGGTCCAGTCGGGTAGGCGAGTCAAGAAGCTAATTAATTAATTTTTTAAAAAATAATTTTTTTTACCATTGCAAATTCGTCCTAAATTAATTAATTTTTTAAATAAAATTTTTTGGTTGTCGCAAATCTATCGCTAAATTAATTAGTTTTAAAAAAAATTTGGTCAACGCTAAGTCATCGCTACTTTAATTATAAACTTAATTATAACATTATCAGTTAAATAGCCTCACAAACTCGTTGCTGTTTGTGATGGATTTTCATTCTGTCACAAATTGCAACTCCCGTTTTAGTGACGATCGTAATCTGTCGCTAAACTTAATTAGCAACGTGTTTGACTGTCTCAAAATTGGTTTTATCTTATAGTGTAACAATGTAAAGCACAAGTGCTAGTGTAGAAGAAGAAAAACCGTTGGATCTGTTGACTGATGTTGAATAATATCTTGACAATGCTAATACTACAGTATTGAAAACAATCTTTGCTACTATCGGCCTTGAGAAATTCAAGTTGATTTCAACATGCAAATTTTCTAAAGATGCATAGGAAAATTGCAAACAATATATGAAGGAACAAGCATCATAAGGATATTGAAGTTGCAGATGTTGACAACACAGTTTGAAGAATTGAGGATTGGTGAACATGAGACTATTGTTGTGTTCAGTGGAAAATTAGGAGACATTGCTAATTAGGTAATATTCTTTTTAAAAAAAGAGCTAATTTGCAAGATATTGAGGTCGCTACCATCTTGATTTCAAGCCAAAGTTACGGCTATTAAAGAATGTAAAAATGTGTTAACAATGTGACTAGATGACCTTATGGAATTATTGCAAACTTATGAATTGAATCTTCAAACTCTGTCAAAATCCAAGAACAAAGGAGATGCATTAAAATCTAAAAATGATTCTAATGTCAAAGGATCAGACATAACTGTATGTGCATATATGGCATTATAGATACCGTACTATATGGAAGACTTCTGTTAACTTGTGATGGAAATTCTTTCTTTTTGGGGGTAGAGCAAGAATAGGGCTGAATAATATCGAAAAAGATGACATGAGTAGGAGACAATTTAATAGTGGCAATAGAAGTGGAAAAAATTCATTTTTTTCATCGTATCATAGATGCATCACTACTAAAATAAGCATAAAAATACAATAGCTATAAGACCATCTTATTTGATGGCACAACCATCGTATTTGCACTGTCATATTTAGAAAATACGACGACTAAATGACGATTATAAGGCCGTTGTAATAAGTCTCGTCGCTTTTAGACGACAACAGCCACAAAACTGTCGTATTAGGCTAATACGACAGCTGTATTTAAGGGTCATTTTTTATCAGCCAGAAAGTTTATTGACACGATTCGAAATACCGTTGTATTAGGTTAATAAAACTGTCGTATTTGCTAATCAAGTACAACGGTTTGTAGCCATCGTAGTTAATAAGAAAATACAACGGTTTATAGCCGTTGTATTTGAAATCGTAAAAAATACGACGGCTGGTGACCGTCTTATTTGTTATGTTAAGCATTGGGACATACGATTAACCTTTTTTTTAAAGCATTTTTTAATTTGTATTTGACCCTGCACACTTACAATTTCAAGCCAAACACAATAGAATCAACGTATTTAGCACCAAATATAATAAAATACAATTTCCTCATTGCCAAATTACTTAAAAGCAATATCCTCAATAATCAAATCATAAATAATCTAAAAAGTCCCAAAAAATATATTACTATATGTACGAGAAGTAGGAAATGTCAAGAACTCGATCAGAAACAGTAGTACAAATACAAAGAAGAAGGAAATCAAAATATGTCACTTATCACGGACATGCTCGTTAGGATCAAATGTACCAATGGGTCGAGAAGTGGAACCAATACCAGGAGATGGAGGTATAGGAGCTACATCAAATGCACCTACATCTAATCTGCGCGATAATGCTTCGATGGTAGTTTGAAGCGCAACTATACGTGACTCGTAAGCCTCTCGCTCATGCTGCATCTCAACCTACATCATATCTCGCATACTCTGCATACGTGCCTCAACCTCAATCCTAACGACCTCCTCAACATTTGCAGTAGAACTTGATGATTGACTGAACGAGGTTGGTGTTGGACCCTTTCCCTTACACCTAACACGACCTCTTATTTCTGGACTGAACAATCACTGGAATATTTGATCCTTTGCTTCCTCTGCGCACTCAGACACAGGCAATGCCTGCCACTCTGTCTTTAATCGGTCCTACGAAATTAAGAAATATTATATCAAATTTATATTAGGTTAATGTATTATCTTTGTCACATTTTAATAACTCAGAAAACTTAGCATTTGAAAATTACTTACAATCATCTCTACAGTCAAACCATCAGTTTGCCGACCATGCCACTTTCGTGTCACAAGGAACATATCATATTGTGATGTCAGTTGGCCTTATGATGCCATCTATAAAAATGTGTGAGAAATTTCTAGCAAATTAGGTAAATTTCATATGAATAATGTATAAGATAAATTGAATACTTGATTCTATATAACAAAATGTGGCATTCTTCCTGTGACCGGTGGATATATATGTGATTGATTTTTTCTATTTCGCTCAACCTCCATCTGTGAATATTTAAAATAGTTAACATATAAAATAATTTTATAATAAAAAAAGTAAACAAGTTGTGAGATATAAAAGTAGTTAACTTCTATACATATGACTTGTGTATTCTCCAAATGCTAGTAATCCACTAACATCGTCCATTGATTTTCATCAACCAGTTTATCTCCACAAATAATAGGCTCCGTACTATGCTGCAAAGGAATGTAGTATCTTTGTTTCAACTTCGACTTAAAATCCTTCCACGCTATGCATGGACATCTTCATTTTGACACTACGTTCTTGTGGTGGCATCGTGGTGTTGTCCTTGCACGTATTAAACAAATAATTAATTATAGAAAAATGATAACTTCTGAAGAAAATCCAATTGTGCATATAGTAGGATAAAATTAGTTACCTGTATTTCTTCCCAAACTTCGTCCTTAAGTCTCTGAGGTATAGAATGCTAATCCCTGCCATTCAGAGGGATTCTACTACTCATGTGTGCAAAATAGCCCACCACTGAACTGTAGCGAGACGCATCTACCCCTACAAGCCCTCCATATTGGTTAACATCAATATCATACTTTCGAAAGCCTGACTCACCCCATCCAGAAGTTAACTTTTTACCCTCGCGAGAACTCCTCGCCATAGAACCTGCACAATGTCATCACGAAAATTAATAGAAAAAATAGTTAAGGAAGAAAAAGTTTAATACGATTTCTACAGCCACATAGATCAATTTCTCCTAATATTTACTTCTTATTAACTTAGAAAACCTGAGGTGCTAGGGTCTGAGGAAGACGGTCCCGTGCAATTGGGACCTAAATCAAAAGTAGGTATAGTTGTCTCTTGATCGGACTCCTAAACTCTGGATCCTGTCCGGATAGATGTATATGATCTCTGACCAACCTTGTAAACTAGTGCTTGTGTCTCTGTACCCTGTGAGGAACTAGCTCCTGATCTCGAGGCACCTATGGTGTCCTGCATTGATCCACGTCGAGAACGTTTGTTAACCATCTGCAAAATATAAAGATTTAACATTGAGTAAAAGGTTTTAACAATTGAAGCACATTTAGTAAATGGTTAAGTGGTTTAAGTACATTAAATTGCAGGTTGTATTCTTCTTCCAACTAAATCTACTTCCTTTCTAGAAATCTTATCTCTAGCCCATACGACATCTACTTCACGCGAAACAGGACGAGAATCTAACTGTTGCACGGGAAAAGTTTCTAGATCATGGTCTATTGAGTACACATTATAATTATATCTTCTCATCATTGGCATTACCACATACCAGTCTCTTTCTTTAGGACAATGAGAATACCAATCTTGTTTCGCTTGTTTTGCTAGTATAAATGGCTCATCTATCTCTCTATTTTTCCAGTACAAAAACCAGTCCAGATTCACAAAAACAAACTTTACATGGTCAACTTTAACACTTCGATGTACATCAACCCAATCACATTTGCATAACAGAAATTTCAGTTCACTACTATATCGAATCCTTATAATATTAGTAAGCACTCCATAGTAATTGATACCAAGTGCTACGAGATTCATATCTCTTGGACTAGAATAACTTATAGTATTAGCTTTACACATAACAACAGAATTTTAGGTTGACTTGTTAGCCTCGTATGTTGTTGTACAAAACCGGAAGCCATTCACGTTGCATGCATTGTAGCGCAACCCTTGATTCAAAGGACCATTTGCAAGCTTTTTAACTTCAACAGGAATATTAGGCATTCTTCGTTCTCATCAACCGATCATAAATATAAGGTTTATAAGGACTAAATGTTCTAGAGGAATTACTCATTGTATTGTATATTTGTTGGTTATACAATGACTAAGCCACGTGTGAAACGTTTGAAAATGAATGTGTTGTCTGTCATATAACCTAGATCTTTGATGCTCTCTATTTATGACAAACATGTGAAAGCTGAATATACACATATGCGAAAATTTAGAAGTTAAAATAAAAGAAGCATAAAAAGTGAAACATCATTATTCGAAGGAAACCTGACTCTCTATATGGTTTAAGGATGTCAGAGTTGGCTAGAACCCACCGATGTGCTTGCATCAATGTTAAACGATCAAATATTACATCAATCCCCTTTCCAATTGGTTTATCCATCGGCTTGTCCTCATCAAAATATCTTGGGGGGCCTATTCTCTTTGCTCTCAACATCATCCAAATATCTCGACACAAATGTCATACATTCTTCCATTAAATATCCACGGGCTATCGAACCTTCCGATCTAGCATGATTGTGCACGTAACACTTGAGAGTTTTCAAATATCTTTCAACCATAAACATCCATCAACATTGAATTGGACCAGCTAACAATGCATCATCGACCAAATGTATTGGTTAATGTTCCATTATATCAAAAAAATTAGGGATGAATGTCTTCTCAAGAAGACAAATTGTAACTGCAAAACGATCTTGAAGATACTTAAGATGCCTTTCTTTGTTAACTTTAGAACACAACTGCCTAAAACATGAAGCAATCTCAATCAAAAGTTGCACTACATTCTTGGGCAAAGTTATGCGGGCAACTAATATGATTAATTGCAAGAGTAAAATGCGAGAATTATGACTCTTCAAACCTCCCAAAGTCTTTCTCCTTATATTTACACGTCGAGAAATATTAGAACAGTAACCATCGGGAACTCTCAATTCCTTCAATAATGACAAACAAAATTTCAACTTCTATCCTACTCATTGAATAAGAGCTGGTGGCAAACTATATCCAGTTCCAGGGGGTTTTAAAATTAGATGTAAAGACTTTCTAATATTCATTACCTGCAAGTCTTAACGAGCTTTGAAGTTATCTTTTGAAGAAGTACTGTCACCCAATATTGTAAACAACATATTGTCTGCAAAATTTTTCTCAATGTGCATTAGGTCAAGATTGTGCCTCATCAAATTACTTTCCTAATATGGTAGCTTCCAAAAAATACTCTTCTTCTTCCAGTTATAAGAATTTATGCCAAACTTCCATTCGTAGTCAGGTTGTATTCTAATTTTCATATCATCTATTGCATATTCTATTAAACAACCTTGAAGCTATGTTAAAATTTTTGTCCTCATACACCTTTTTGGTGCTTATCGTATCTCCATTCTACCATAGAAATAAACCTTGTCTCTACGGAGCTTATGCGACGGTTCAAGAAATCTATGATGATATAAGAAGTAATATTTACCACCATTAGGCAATCGGTAAGACAAACAGTTGACATTGCATATCAGAAAAGCCCTTTTGTTATGAACACTATAGCCAGAGAGATTGTCATAAGCTGGGAAATCACTTGTGGTCCACATAAATTCAATCATTCAATAAAACTAATATAAGTAAATGTAGCATCAAATTAACTTAAGGATAATCACCCATTACCCATCACTCACGGAGAATAATAATCCATCACTCACGGGGATCTCGTAACGAACAAGTTTATTCTTACCTTAATAATGCTCCTCTGGACACTCACAGAAACAACTGTATCTATAACCTGTCCAACATAGCAAATACTACTTAATTAGTCCAACTAAGAATAAAACTAAGAGGAAAAAAAAGTTCATATTTGGAATATCCATTACTCCATTACATCGACAATATAGTTGGTAAAGATGTAATAATGGGATAATTTGAGGGTAAAGTATAATGGGATAATTTTAGAGCATAATTTTTCATCACAACAAAAGAAAAGCTAGAAGACAGTGAAAATAAGAGGAAGAAGAGAAGAGGAGAGGAGAATAGAAAACTAACATGTATTGAGAAAAAACTAAGAAGGGGGTGGTGGGGGGGGGGACTTAACAAGTAGTTTGAGACCATACATTAATACTCTTGATCAAACTGCTTTATATACAAGTTCAAACTAACAAGTATTGATTACGCATATAAATATGTATAGAGCAACAAATACAAAGAATAATTCCTGAAAAAAGAATTTAAATGTTTATTAGACAATTTTTTAACAAATATTCCTAAAAAACAAATTCTTCACATAATAAGATACTATCAATTCAAGATCCCATCATTGAACTATTTGCAAAAGTGGCATAAACATATAAGTATGTTTTGACTAAAAGGACTCTTGAAATTTTATAAGTTGATTTATTAGGACATCAGTGATTAAAAACTTTCATACTAAAGAAATTATCTAATACTAAAGTATGAAAAACAAAAATAATACAAGAAATTAACGTCATTCGGTTGAAGTCCACAGGTGAAAAAGATCAGTATTCACTAACTAAACATAATTAAAAAAAATATATAAATGTGTAAACTCGCAATATAGTGCGAGTAGAAAATTTTCAAGATCTTTTTGAGGAATGGTTTATTTAGTAACAGTGTTTTCAAATACAATTCAGTACGTGGAATTGTTGTTGGGAAAATTCGCTTACCTTCTAGTAATTATTCAACTTCTGCGTATATTATATAGATAGAGAATCATGAACAAGAGTCACTGGATCTCCTTTCTGCTTCATGAATGTGTTTGGCGTCTGTAAGGAAAAAAATTTGTTAGAGGCTAAACAATAGGCTCCAATGAAATCTGGGTTGCAACTTCTTGAATTTGGTTAAAGTTGAATAGAAAAAGGCAGAAAGATGAGATGAAGAGGAGGGTAACATGGGAAGAGCTGATGAAGGAGAAGGACATTGTAGCCTGCTAGGAGGAAAAATGCTGCAGTAGAGTGCTGTACGAACGAGACAAACAGGAAGCTGGTAGATTCTAAAGATAGGAAATCAGTTTATTGGCCCATGTCCAGGAGTCTGTGGTTTGTCATTGCAGTAACCAGAAGAGGAGATGCTGCAAAATTGATTCTAATTAAGTTCTTCTGATTTGGTGTTTTTCAACTTCATCAATGCATGTTTTTCAATATCATTCTGTTTCTTGCTTTTTATTCAATAATTGTCATTGTGGTGCGGGATTTTTTTAAATATTTTAAAAAAAAAATTTGCACACACTTGTGATGACTCAGGATGATATTCTGCCCAAATTGATGACATACACTGGTTCAGATATGATGATCTATTAAAAAAGGAGACAACTAAATATGATCATATTTGTGAAGAAATTGCTCAAAATGTCTAGGCACAAGAACAACTCTTGATGCAAATCCAGGTCAGCATACAAAGTTCCTTCTCGGAAATATGTTTTACTGGTATGCATGAGTTTTGTTGAAAATTAGGTTCTATGCCATATTTGGCATGTTTTGCCTCTACTAGGACTAACAATGCATTTGGACTGGTCCTGCTCAGTGCAAGTAATTGTGAGTTTGGGTTTAATATCCTATTCCAAACTCAAATCGTGCCGAGCACAAGCTTAGCTTAGCTCCGTCCATGCTGGGCCTGAACATGATTTAATTATATATTTATTTACTTATCTGTATGATACATAAGTAATATTAATATTAGTATGTATATATACACTAGAAAACTTTTATAATAGTATATTAAAGTCTCGTAAAATCTCTGAGTTTAATGAAATTATAGAATAAATGCAAGAAACTGTGAAAATTTTAGTTCTTTCCAGTTTATCTTAAATTATAAGAACAAAAAATAAAATGAGAGCATTTAGCTACCCTATTTAGAACATTCCCAAGTTTCATAGATAAAGTTTTCCAAATAACAGAAGCAGGACCAAAACCATTTCTCTTTCACAAAGGACAATTCAGTGAATGCTAACAAAGGCTAAAACATTGAAAGATTTAAGCCCCCATTCTCCATTAATAATAATTGACTCAAATTTTACACTCTCTTTGGTCCATTAATAATAATTGCCCCCTACTTTCTTCAACAAGGAGCTAGGGACATATTCCAATTCTATGAAGGCTTAGAACTAAAGATGCAGCCAATATATGTCAAGAAGCAAGAGATAGCAAGAAACTGTCACTATACCTAAGCAGCATAACTGTGGGATTAAAAATCCAGTCATCTAACATGGGCCAACAATTAGCAACTGGATCATTACACAGTGAACAATGCCCCGGGTCTAATCTGTTAGACTAGGAAAGAACACAAAAACCAAATGAACACAAAAGCCAAATTTTCGCCTGAATTCCTTTTTGATAAACAATGTCCACTTTCATAGAAGTTTAAAACTCAAAATAGCAGGTGGATGTGTGCACTCTTCAAGGGAGTTTGGCTAAAGTCAACTAAAGCTTAAATTCAGCTTCTTAAGATAAATAAATCAGACAAGGGAAGAAGGTGTCTGCTGGAGAAGAAAGAAGACAGATTCAAGAAAATACAAGAAGACAGATTCAAAAATAGATTCAAGAAGACAGAAACAGTTCAATAGAAAGATCCAATGTCGAACACTTACCAGAAGCCGCGCCGGAGAAGAACCACAAAGGCAGAACGGTGTCTACCATAGAAGAAAGAACCTGCCGGAGAAGACAGTCAAAAGCCAAAGAAGACTTAAGGAAAAATGGAATGAGCCGGAGTGAAAGTGCAGCTGAAATCGAAGAAAGAGGGAAGAAATGCTGATTCTAATTCAAGACCAGATACGACGGTTTTAATAACCGTCATATTAAATAATCGAATATGACGGCTAATCATTAGTCGTCGTATTAGATCGTTTAATACAATAGTTAATGATTAGCTATTGTATTAAATAATTGAATACAATGGCTAATCATTAGTCGTCGTATTAGATCATTTAATACAACGGTTAATGAGCCATCGTATTAAATACGTTTATTAGCCATCATATTAAGTTACAATCTTAATTTTTTTTAAAAAAATAATTTTTATTTGTTATATATATATTACTAATGTGATAAATAAAATTACATAAAGTTTACTTTTATAATAAAAATTATAGATAGATTGTCTATATAAATAATTAAATATAATAATTAAGAGATAGTATACTCTAGCTAGCTATATAGATATATATGTACACACATATATGTATGTTTGTAATTCAAAAATTATTTATGTTATATAACATATTAATCTAACACTACCAAAAAAAAAAAAACGCTATTTGCGATGGCCAAATCCGTCGCAAATCTAGTGTTGCTACATATTTCCGACAGAATAATTACAATTTCAAAAACAATAAAAAAATCCGTCACAAATCCGTAGCAAGTCGCTATGGATTTGCAACGAAATAATTACAATTTAAAAAAAATAAAAAAAAATCCGTAGCAAATCCACTGCAAGTTAAGACCGAATTTGTCAAAATTAATTTTAGAAAACCTGTGACAAATATTTAAGCAATTTTTCTCATAAATATCAAATTTGTAATGTAAAACTAATAAAACAAATAAAATCTAATAAAACAAATAAAATTTTGAAACCAATAATAAATTGCATGCCAAATCATAATGTAAAACTACAATAATCCAAACATGTGTATACACATAAGTATCACAATAGATGAATAATGTTCAAAATACAATCATGTAGCTAAAGGATTAGGAGCACTAGTTGAAGGAGGAGCGGGAGGACCATCAAACCCAATACTAGGACAGGGGTGATGATCAAGTGGGGAAACAAATAAATCATCGTCTTTGTCCTCGTCCTCGTCCTCATCCATGTCCTCGTCCTCAAATACTGAAGACAGCTTGTGGCACAACAACCCCCATCTTCTCGGACATAACTACCATCCAAGAAGTGATTCTCGCAACTTTATGTTCAAAATTCTTCTTAATTCTCTCCTCACGACGCTTGTACTTATCCTCGCGACTCCTCTCTCAATGCCTCCATCGATCCTCAACCTCCTAAATCCTCTGTTGAACCCTAGTCTTAACTATCTAGTCAATATCAACAGGAGTGGATGAAGATGATCCTAATAAATGAGACGCATGCATATGCTCCTTAATGCGAGTAGCCTCTGATCCCAATCCGTAGACACGACTTTTGTTGAATCTGCCAGCTGCCTCAATGATAATGGCCTTGTCATTTGGCATAGCAACGGAGTTGACGGACCTACTAGACTCCATTTGAGAGTAGCGCTCCTTGGAGACATTTGCCTCCTCCTAAAATAATGCGAGTTTATAAAAATTAAAAGAAGACCTATTACAATAAGTAATGTAAGAATAAATTATTTTTACCAATATCTTCTGCGGACTCTCGCCCACAAACTGACCCTATCTTTCCCTATTCTGGAACATATGTAGTTTTTTGAACATGTCCAGATAACTAAATGTGTCCCCTTCACGTCTCCTCTGTAGTTAAATTAATAGAAAAGAATATTATTTCGAATGCGAGTGCATGATTCTGACAATTATGAAATATACAAAAGTTAATAAAATTAAATTTACCATGCGTTCATCATGCTCAATAAAAGAGATGGAACCTCCTATGTAAGTGATACCGCTACGAGACCGATTTTGCTTTGCAGACTGCACGACTCATTGATACTTGGGATCCAACCAATGTTTGTTCATCTCCGACCAATTAGTTGAATCAATCCAAGTTGGACACGAATTAGCAAGTGTGCTCTTTCGGGTCTTCGACAAAGTATCAGAAAGCCTTTTTGCACACTTCCTTTCCCAATTTCTCCGTATCTGGGGACCATGCTCAGGAGCCCAACGAAATAACTTCTGCAAATATAGTAAACCATCACCGTTAAAGTTTAAATTAACAATTTAAAGTAAATTTATTTGCAAATACAAAAAATGACACCTGAGCATATAAGTTTCAATAACTTATACATGAGATTAAATTTGTAAGAAAGTAAAAGAAATATACTCCCCACTTATCAAACCACATGTCCCGAACATGTATTGGGACATGTGAGTTTGTAGCGTATGAACCATTGAATTGTCTCTTGAATATGCCTTGAATCCCTCTCACACATTTATCTGAACCAGCAAACCTATTTTATATAACCAGAAAGGAAAGTAATATGATTATTAAAGAAGATAAAATCAATCAATAATTATAAATTACACACCCATCTCCTCGAGGAATAATCATAGGTCGGTCATCTGTGGCTTGTGATCCTATATGGTGTGATGCAGAAGTAGGAGCGTCTGCTGGAGAACCACCTCTTGATTGCGAAGGTGAACCAGAAATCGTTCGTGGTACGGAGAGGCGCCGTGCGTGTGGTGGTGATAAGGTGTCAGGAGGATGGGTATGTTGGTCCGTTCCAGCACCTCCAGAAGACTGTCCATCGCCAGGCATCCTAATTTTGAAATAAAATTATTTAAATTTCAAACATATTTGTAATATATATGTAGAATAAGTTATAAATGCAAATTTATAAAAAAATTTGACAGAGTCTCCCCTATAAAATGGTCATTTTCCAGGCATTAATGCCACATTCAAACATATTCCAAGTATTATCAACACATTAAACACACAAAACATGTACAACAAAACCTGTATCAAAGAACACATTCTCCATAACAAAAAATTAACTGCCAATAGATAAACTGGAATATGTAGAAACTTGGCCATTTATACAAATTGAGAAAGAAAAGGTTTGTTATTTTTGTTTTCTTTCAAAATGGCTTCATTCTTGCACATAAGTCTCTAACCTTTTCCAAGCATTTTGAAGGGCGAGTGCATGATTCTTCCTTTGTCAATGAATCAAAGCCATCAGATAATGAAATGTGTGTTCTTTTATACAACTTTTATATAGGTTTTATATCCTAACAAAGAAGGCATCTATAATAAAAATTCAATGTCAAAAACAACAATTAACTTAAAGGTAATCGCCCATTACTCAGGAGGAGTGATCACCCATCATTCATGGGGAGTGATCACCCATCACTCACGGGGATCCAGTTCATCTATTAGACAAAAAAGTATACCTTTGGAAAAGCAAAGAACACCTGTTGAGCTGAAAATAGTTAGCATTGACTCATGCTTAACTGTATTTAAAAAAAAAAAGTATACCTGTGGAAAGGCAAAGAACACCTGTGGAAAAGAAAGTAGTTAGAGTCTCCCCTAACACTTAATTGTATTTTAAAAAAAGAAGCATACCTATGGAAAGGCAAAGAACACCTGTGGAAAAGAAAATAGTTAGTATTGACTAGAACTTAACTATATTTAAAATAATAAAAAGGACAAAAAATGGTGTAATAATTGATCATCCAATAAATTAGTAAAACATGAAATTTTAACATAGATTATTGATCAACAATATAAGCAACCATCATAAATTATTTAAACTTTACATCACAAACGTATAATAAATGTACTTTAATCACTCGAGTCATCCTTTGATGTATATTCTTCTTCTTTCATCTCTGTCATGCTATTTGTATTCCAGTTACCTTCGTCTTCATCTTCATCTTTGAGTTCATTTATATCCCTAAGTAATCCTTCTTCTTGAACATCCAACAAATCACTTTTGCCTGATTCATGAGCTAAGGGACCAAGATCAACAACTAAGGAAATGCTCATTGCATTGTGAATATCCACCTCTTCTTGGTAAGCTTTATCAATCACGGGTGCATCAATCACATGTTTTGTCCGCACATGTGCCTCAAAATAATAGGAGAAGAATGTAGATGTTTCCTCAACAAGATAAGCATTGCAAATTGACCCTTCTACTCGTGCCTTATTTTTCACCTTTAACTTTAAACGAAACAAGAACCTGGCATAATTCAAAGTATGATACTAAATAAGTATTATGCAATGACTACAGCTAACCGTAGCATAATTTGGAAAATGACAACTACCTCTCAAAAGGATACATCCATCTATATTGTACAGGACCACAAACCCTTGCTTCGTAAGGCAAATGAACCAAGAGATGTTCCATAACATCGAAAAACCTGGAGGAAAAATCTTCTCTAACTTACATAGAAGAACCAAGTATCTCTTGCTCCAACTTCATCATATGAGATACAGACAATTTAGGAGCACAAATGTCCCGAAAAAACATACTTAATTCTGTTAAAGTTCCCCAAACATTAGCTGGAAGGAATTCTCTAAGGGCAATTGGAAGTAATCTTTCCATAAAGATGTGGCAATCATGGCTTTTCATGCCGGATAGCTTCAATTCATTAACATCAACACATCTACAAAGATTTAATGTATATCCATCTGGAAGAGTTAATCCTTTCAACCACTCAAGCAATATTTTCTTTTGTTCTACCGTCAATGTGTAACATGCCTTAAGTATTGCTATCATCCCTTCTCCGACGTTACACACATGTAGTTCTGGTCTATTGCAATACACTTTAACGTCACAACGGGCCTTCAGATTTCTTTAGTCTTGCCCTTCACATCCATAACTGTATTGAAGACATTATCGAACACATTCTTTTCATTATGCATTATGTCAACATTATGACGAACCAAATGCGTTCGCCAATAGGGAAAATCCTAAAAAATACTCCGTTTAGCCCAATTATGACTCACATATCTACCTTCCGATCTCCCAAGTTCTCTTCTCGACTCTGTTATTTTCAAATACTGTCAAACACTGCTCCACAGGTCACCCCCGGTAAGACGTAGAATAGGTTGTAACATATCAGAGCCCTTATCTCTCTTAAATAATATTGTATCCCATCGAAATGGGTGATCCATGGGTAAGAAGTGGTGGTGGCTGTCAAACCATGAGTGTTTACCACCATGTTGTAGATGAAAAGACTTTGACCTCTCCATATAATATAGACACGCTAATCTTCCAGCTGTGCTCCATCCACTCATCATTCCATAGGTAGGAAAGTTGTTAATAGTCCATATTAGTGCAGCACACATCTGGAAGTTTTGTTTCTTTACTATGTCATATGTAGCAACACTTTCTGTCCACAAATGATTCAATTCTTATATTAATGGTTGAAGATAAACATCAATTTTATGTTTCGAATTCTTTGGTCCCGGTACAATGATTGTTAAAAACATCACAGGATCTTTCATGCACAACCACAGTGGGAGGTTATAAGGAGTGACAATAACTAGCCAACATGAATACTACTTTCCTGACATGCCAAATGGAGAGAAACCATCAGTACAAAGTCCCAATCTCACATTCTGAACTTCCTTTGCAAAATCTGGATGAATTCGGTTAAAGTGCTGCCAAGCCTCACCATCTCTCGGATGGCTCATGTTTCCATCTTCGACCTTAGCCTTTGCATGCCAACTCATGTGTTCAGCTATAGTTTTAGATGCATACAACCTCTGCAGCCTTGGTGTAATCGGAAAGTAGTACATTTTTTTCAAAGGGATCTCGAGCCTAACCCTTCTTTTTTCCCACGTTTTCTAGGCACGTACGGAGCATGTCTGCAAAATTTGCATTCTTTCAAATTGATATCGTCCTTCCAATAAAGCATGCATCCATTACTGCATACATCTATCTTTTGAACAGGCAACCCCAACCTAGATACTAAGTTCTTCATTTGATAAAAGTCATCAGGTATCTTTTTGCTACTTGGAACCACCTCTTTTATAAGCTGCACCACTTGGTTAAAAGCTTTATCAGATATGTTATTTTCAGACTTAACATTTAATAGCCTTGAAACTAACAAAAGCACCGAGTGGTTCGTACACCCTTCCCATATGAGAGTGTCTACTGCCCCCAGCATATCATAAAACTTCTGCGCTTCCGTGTTAGGAGGTTCTTCAACTTGCTCATCCGACGGTCTTTCTAAATTAAAATTAGGGCCCGCTGCATCAATGATCATTTCCAGATACAGATTTCTAGAACTTGAATCAACTTGAACTGTACTAGATGTTGAGGTAGACATGCTTTGATTTACATAGTAAGGTTCACCGTGACAAATCCACCGATGGTAGTTGCTAACAAACCCATATCTGTACAAATGGATCTCAACTTGGTCCGGAGAGTTAAATTTCATGTTCTTGCATTTTGTGCAAGGACATCTGATTTTACCAGACTTGGAATTCGATAAAGCAAATGCAATAAATCCTTGCACCCCCTGCTCAAATTCAACAGTAAACCCTTTACTGGGCAACCGCCTTCTATACATGCAACCACGATCTTCCATCTATATATTCAACATATTATGAGAAAAAGAGGTTTAACTGTGAGTTTATGCATGTTTGCGTAAAAGGTTTAGGAAAGCTTAAGGGTACTTATCTTCATTATGCTTTAAACAACAATTACAAATACCTGAATAGCCAACTACATGTTTCATGAAATACTTTTTCAGTAATTTATATATACTTCTTTATCGTGCATTATACGTGAGCTTGTGATGGTGAACCATGGTCGCAAAACACCAATCGGTTTCCCAATCATGTTTATATAGATACCCAATATACTTAGCACAGAATTAAAATTATTAACCTCTCTGACAATACCTCAATAAGCAACTAGATTTAAACCATGAAGCATCAACCAACTCAGCCACCAACTAACAATCAAAATTAATATTAAACCAACAACCATAAACACAACCACCAGTACAAAATTCATTAGGAATTTCGATAGAATTTTCCCTATATATTGGACGTTTCTAGGCACCAAGCCACCACAAAATCAACAACATTAAAATATATATATATATATATATATATATATATTAACTGTCAAAACAATTATTCAATATAACTAATGTAAGGGTAATCACCCATTACCCATGGGGAATGATCACCCATCACTCACGAGGAATGATAACCCATCACTCACGGGGATCCATTCATATAAGTTAAAAAAAAAAGATGCAGTTGGTATCTGTTGGTAGCCAACTTACCATTAACAAATAGTAAGTACTAATTATTGACATGCAGTATACTACTAAACGTTAAATAGTAATTATTATCAAACAATTTTATATTAAAAAAATAATGTTATAAAAAAATATTAGTAGTAATGCTAATATAATATTGAAAATAATTTTTTGCCCCCCTAATATTTAATAAATAGCAATTCCAATAAATAGTCAATAATAATATTAGATAAACATATGAATAAAAGTATTAATATTATGGAATAGCAGTTTTATTAGTCAACAAGTAATAAGAACTAATAATTATCATAGTAGTAAATACTATTAATAGTGAGCATAGTAGTTAACAATCAACAAAATTCACTGCTAAGCACATAAACATGTCCTATATCATGTTGAACTACTTATTATACCAAATATATCTCCATATTACAATTTTTATCCCATCCTTGTACGAAAACAAATCAATGTAATATATTCTTCCATTCTCCATCACAAAATATCACCTGCTACTAGCGTTCTAAAAATCAAAGACGATGTAAGAGTTTAAAAAAAGAATGATATGTACTTGTTTTGAAGACTGATGTTGAATAATGACTAAGGCCTCTGATATGCTATGAGGATTCAACCTTAGTCTTCTCTAGTTGAATTTCTTGATTCTCTAATTCGTGGAGAATGCTATGATTTTGGAGTATGAAGAAGAAGGTTTTAAGTGTTGTGGGCAGAAATTGAAAATAATATAGGAGAAGGGGGTTGTCGGCAGATTGGGTTAAGGGGGGAATGGAGAAGGGGGGCCGGGGGGTGGTTGGCAGAAGGTGGGGAGGGGGGGCAGAAGGGGGTCGGGGTGGAGAGGGGAGAGCTGCGGGGGAGGGGGCAGAGCTGCGGGGGGGAGCCAGGGAGGGGGAGAGCCGGCCGGCCGCGGGGAGAGGAGACAGCTGGGGGAGGGGGGTCGCGCAAGCAGGGGGCAGCAGATGGGGGTCGCACGGGGTAGTGCCGACAGGCGAGGGTGGCGGCAGGAAGGGAGGGGGTTGCGAGGGAGGGTGGTGCATGGTGAGCCAAATCTGGGTAGGGGGAGGTGGGTAGGGGAGGGAAGAAGGAGGGAGGGGGAAGAAGAAAAGTGTTTGATTTTATTTTTTTTTTGGTAGATTATCTTAAAAAAAATTGGAAAAAAATAAAAAAAAATGTCACGAATTTGTCAGGAATTAATAGTAATTTTGTGATTTCGTGACAAATAATCACAGATTGGCCACGGAATACACAACAAAAAATTGTATATTTGTATTCAATATAAAACTATATTATTCAAAATAAAAAAATATTTTGTATATTTATATAATTTTAAAATTTTATATACTATCAATTATACTATCTTTTTTATTAAATGGTTTTTACATATATATGTGTGTATATATATATATATATATATATATATATATGTGTGCATAAATTCATACACAATATAACCCACACACACATATACAATCATAATCACAAATATATATGAACAAATGTGTGTGTGTGTGTGTGTGTGTGTGTGTATTATACATAGACACACACACACGCACAATATATATTGAAGTACATATACACACACAATCACACACACACACACACACACACACACATATTCATATACATATATATGTATATTCATAAATTCATATAAATAAATACACACACACACACACACAATTAATGAAAATTTCTTATTAATTAATGTCACAGTAATATAGTTAATTGCACTGATATTGTTATCAAAAAAATATATATATCATATCTTTAAAAATTTTTTAATACACACATATATTTCTATACAAAAATATTACATTCTATTTTAAGTTTCTATCAATTCTTTCTCAAGAATAATTAAGTTAGAGATAAAAAAAATTCGACCATTTTAATCAAAATATTTTATTTACGTATATATATATATATATATATATATATATATACACATACATACACACACACACATGAATATGTGTGTGTGTGTGTGTGTGTGTGTGTATTAATAAAATTTTCTTAGTAATTAATGGAACTCCTTGTTACTCAACTTATAAAATTATCTATAAAGAACATGTAAGAATATTTTATACAATAAGCAATATTAGTAAGAAAATCATGGGTATATTCTATGATAAGAACACTCATGTGTAAATAGTATACAAAATTATACAAAAAAAACCTTAATAAGTAACTTTAAATGTTTTACATTAAAATTATTTACAGCGATAATTTTTTTTTAAACTTCATTTTATAGAAAACACCAATCCGTCACAAATCCGTCGCAACATTAAAGAAGACACCAATCCGTCGCAACATTAAAGAAAACACCAATCCGTCGCAAATGTTGCGAGGGATTTGTGACGGAGTAATTAAATCCATCACAAATCCGTCTCAAATAACTTCCGTCGCAAATTCGTCTCTAAATTTGCGACGGATTAGCTAGAGCAACTTTTTCATTTTTTTTACTTCAATTTTTATTAAAAAAATATTTCCGTCGCAAATCTGTTGCAATTTTTGCAAGGGATTTGCGACGGAATCACTAAATCCATCGCAAATCCGTCTCAAATATTTTCCGTCGTAAATCCGTCTCTAATTTTGCGATGGATTAGCTAGAGCAAGTCTTTTTACTATTTGCTTCAATTTTTTTAAAAAAATTGAATTCCGTCGCAAATCCCTCGCAACTGTTGCGAGGGATTTGCGACGGACTCTTTAAATCCATCGCAAATCCATCTCAAATATTTTCCGTCGCAAATCCGTCTCTAAGTTTGCGACGGATTAGCTAGAGCAAGTCTTTTTAATTTTCTGCTTCAATTTTTTTTTAAAAAAAATTTCCGTCGCAAATCTGCGCAATTTTTGCAAGGGATTTGCGATGGAACCCCTAAATCCGTCGCAAATCCATCTCAAATAATTTCCTTTGCAAATCTGTCTCTACTTTTGCGACAGATTAGCTAGAGCATTTTTTTTTTTATAAATTTTTTTCTTCATTTTTTTTTAAAAAAAAAAATCAAATTCCATCGCAAATCCCTCGCAATTTTTGCGAGGGATTTGCGACAGCCTCTTTAAATCCGTCGCAAATCCGTCTCAAATAATTTTCGTCGCAAATCTGTCTCAAATAATTTCCATCGCAAATTCGTCTCTAATTTTGTGACGGATTAGCTAGAGCAATTTAATTTACTTTTTTTCTTCAATTTTTTTAAAAAATAATTTCCATCGCAAATCACTCGCAATTGTTGCGAGGGATTTGTGATGGAATCTCTAAATCCGTCACAAATCCATCGCAAATAATTTCCGTCGCAAATCTGTCTCTAATTTTGCGACGGATTTGCGATTGCGACAGATTTGCGAGGGCCGGTCAACTACATCCCTTAACCCTTTTTCCGTCGGTGAGCCGTCGCAAATTTGTGACGGATTTTGTCCGTCACAAAAATCCGTCGCAATTTGCTGACTTTCTTGTAGTGTAATGCTCACTAATTAATAATGATATACTCCCTCTGTTTCAAAATACTTGTTCATAAAGCCTTTTGCACATAGATTAAGGGTGTTGAAAATAATACAACAATTTAGATAAAGTTCTTATTCTACCCATATTAAAACATGATAGTTATTGGTTGGTGAAAATTCTCAAGAAGTAAGAAGAAAGAAGAATTTTGGAAAGTTGTGTAGTTGACTTAGAATAAATGAGGGTAAAGTAGGAAGAAACTAATCATTAGTTCTAGAAATATGTACATGAACAAGTATTTTGAAACAAAACAAAAAAATTTCATGAACAAGTATATTGAAACGGAGGGAGTATTATACTATATATAAACAATACACACACACACACACATATAATAGAATAACTAATAATTAAAATGAAATTCAAACTCTATAATACAAATATATGAAAACTTAAGATGTAAACAAAAAGTTATTTGAAAAATCAATGATCTAACAATTAGATATATTTATAAAGTTAAAACAAGTCTAGTGACCAAATTTGAAGGTCATTTGTTTTATTTTTATCACATTTGTGTAGTAATATCTATAAAATAGAAAGATATCTTAGTGTATTTACAAATATAAAGATATCAAATTAATGATCTAGCCGTTAAATTTATTGTAATCATTACCAAAAGTATTGTGACTAAATTTGAAAATAATCAAATAAAATTAAAAATAATTTTGGTGAGTTTTGTTTAAATTAAAAATAAAGTATAGGCCTATTTATTACGACGGTTCAGGTAAACCGTGGTATTTGTGACCAAATACGACGGTTGGCGTTAAACCGTCGTATTAGGCCTATCTATTGGGATGGTTTTTGCACCATCGTATAAAGTAACTTATTACGATGGTTTATGGATCGTCATTTTTTTCGCCGTCATAATTGCCCCCCCCCCTTTTGTACTGCATAGGGAGAAAATATGAAGATAATTGGTACACTAAGATATATATATATATATATATATATATATATATGAAAAGGAAAATATAAATATGTAATTCGATATTTCATTTTAAATATCACTACTGAATGCGTGTGGTGGGCAATGAAGTGCTAAGGAGTTAGAAAATTTCCTATGAAACAAATAATAGTATTGCTCATATTCAAGATGAACCGTGCTATTGAACCTGCTCACACGAACTTCTTATAGCAAGAACAATTTGGTCATGCAAAGAAAATAAAAAATAAAAAAATAAATCATTTTATCAATGGTAAGCAAAGTTTCACATCACAACATTCCATGCTAGATATCAACATCAAAATATTTAATACAAGTATATATCAATCGGAAAAATTTTGTTCTAAAGAATCAAAAGAATATAAAATTCACTAATGCTCAAATGCTAGTGGATCCTTCTTCGAGAAATTGATCTTTCACATTCTAGAAAATCCTCACCCTCCAACCATCCCCTCCCTCAACCCACATCACCCCACCAGATAATATGTGAACATGTCTATTTAAAAATTATTTATCGAAGAGAAGAAGAAAAAATTGGATAGTTCTAGGAAGCAAGTAAGGAAGACAAGTAATGGAGAAAGCAAACACAACGCCACTGATTGCTGAGCTTAAATAAAGCACAGTTAGGCGAAAAATGGTAGAAGAATTTGAGAAAAATATCATTTTTGAAGCCAACTTTTACATGATTGATGTAATAGAAATGGGAAGGATTGTCTGAACACAAGAAACCTCAAAGGAACAAAGAATGAAAGATGAATGTTCCAAATTTAAGCACATCTGGTAAAATTCATCAAAGTATTTACTTTAAATCTCAAACAGCGTATCATTTTACTAAGCCAGGAGCAGGAGAACAAGTAATATTCTTGAAATTAACTTGGGAAAATGAAAGTCTATAGCAGCATTACAAATAAAAACTACTTCCACAACATGATATACTCAAAGACCAAAACTTCTACAGCATCAGATTGAGAAAATAAATTGTAAGAAGGCAAAGTGTGGAACCAAAATTATTAAATGCCAAAAGAAAATAGACCAAAGCAACAACAAATCATAGAAGATGGAAATCTTAGAAGGATCAAACCAACAAATAGCACCGCATGCAGCTAAGAAAGGGAAAAAATGGAAATCACATAGCAATTAAGGGAAAAAAATCACCTTTGTTGTGCTCCATCACTCCAAGACCGACACCTTCCACATCTTTTAGATCGATGACGACAAGAAGCAATTTGGAGGGTTTGAGAAAGACAGAGAGCTAGGTTGCAGTTTTGACAGAAAAATGGAAAAGTGAAAAGGAAATTGGGTTAAAGTCATTTTAGTCTTACCGAGGCATGGGATGGGTTCACTTAGCAGGATTTTTTTTTTCAGCTCTGGGGGACTTGATTTTTTGCAACTCAATTTTCTTTTTTTTAAAAAAAAAAATAGAATAGCTATTATGACAATCTAATCATGTCAAAATAGACAACATAATATTAAAGAACAAAAAGTATCGCAGCACATTTTAGAAAATGTCATAATATGGTGTTAAAAGTACATTAAATTTCACATTGTTGGTAAATTAAACAAAATGACATAGTTTTGTTAGTCTATTACGAATTTTTCAACTAAATGCCACAAAATTGTATTTTTAATGACATCATTAAAAAAGGTTGTAATAAATATGTCGCAATAAACATAATTTCTAGTATATATATTTGTACATCTTTTTAACCTTCTTACTCTTGCGTTATGTGGAACAGTGGAAGATGACACCCCTTTTGCAGGACTCCTTCATATTTGCAATACAATTATATCTTTGTTTGGTCCTCAACTCTTTGTCCAATTTTACGTTTTGTGAAAGGTTTTGTAGTAAAATAGGAGAATGGTTTTCATGGTGGAATGAGAGTTACTTGTCCTAATCCAAGTTCCTGGTATGAGAACCTTTTCATCATGATGTTCTACAAATGCATAGGAGGCAATTGGGACAATTGGGGATATGTTTCATTTTAAAATGGGCACATATGAGAGGAGTTTTTTTCCCCATTTTTTTGGGTGCGGGGATTGGTATGATATGGATATTTCATTAGCCCAAATGTGTTTCGTTTCCAATAATTTTCAAGTGTAGTAAAACCTTTCTGCAAGAATCATCACACCACCAAAATCTTGAAAATTGACAAATTTGCCCCAAAAATTTGTAAACAAATTTCACATCAACAGAGAAATTTTACAACTTGATTGGAAGAAATTAATGAAATTGAAGCTTATGATTGTCAGATAATGGTTCTTAATTTTGCTGAGAAATAGCTTTCTTGATGCATAAAATTATCCCAATAAATCTTCAGAACCTTAACCAACCCATTTCCAAGAATATGTTAGTGATAACCATGTTTTTACATGGGTTAGCTATCAAGTCTAGGCAACCTTGTGCAAGAAATTAAATGGCTTTGCTCCATTTTTTCTTATGTCATTCACATTTATCAAAAGGGTTAGTCTGTGCATTTACAAGCTAAGCTAGGTTAGGAGTGGTTCTGTGCAGCTCCCTTAGGATATCAGAGATTGTAATAGTACAATTTTTTGTTTATTATAATGCATTTTTTATTTAATTAATCACTTGATTATATGAATAACGGATTATCCTTTAGATCTCAAATATATATATATATATATATATATATCTTCTTTATAGAGAAAAATGAGTTGGGAGGTACTATTCATTTTTCGTCAATGAGGGTATTTGTGTCTTTTCACTGATGTTTCAGCTGCTCAACCTGTACAAAACATTTTATGGAAGACATGTCAAAATTCATGTATACTTGGCAAGAATTCTTCATGCGATGATTCCACTGCCTTGCGTGGTTTTCAGGACGGGTTCTCCACGAACCCGATGACCCAACAACCACACCCTTCTAGCTCTTTCCTCCGCCCTCACTCTCTTCCTTTAGTTTCCACTTTCCTCCATGCTTCTGTTCACTGTCCCTCTCCCTTTCCCTCACCATCATCAATTCCATGCTTCCTCCCTCCCTTCCCAATATAATACACCGCCCTTCTGTTCAATGTGCCAACAGTAGCAGTGGTGATAGAGGCAAGGTGCCACGTGGCCAACCAAGTGGCGGCAATGGAGCCCGAGAAAGGTTGCAGCTTTGGTGAGTCTTCTTCTTGCTTTTTTTTTTCTCTCTCTTGGTCTAGACATTCTAATTTTATTTCAATTTTTGTAGGGCCTTAAGTTGTTCTTCTCCTCGATCAAATTGTTCTGGTTCTTCAATGCCATTGAGAAGCTTGACAGAACATCTGAATTGCAAGGTTGAAATTGAAAAAAAAAATAGATAAATTGAGCTATAAATTTTTTTTTCACTCAATGGGTGTTAGTGATTATTATTAGTATTTGCTATATTTGTATGATGAAATTAATGGTGGTAGGGAGATAATTTTTTGGAATTTGATTATTGGAAAGATAGTTAATGCTCTCAAAGAAAATTGATTTTGTTTAGATCAAACCGTTTGGAGTGGGAGTCCACTTTTGCTTTATTGAAGCTTTGATTACACTCATCAATCACTGTCTTTGTGTCTCTGTTTTTTTGTGATCTTAAAGCCTTTTTTTTGTGGCTGGTGCAGTTTGGTGTGAGGTAAATGATATCTACATGTATGTCATGTATGTTTTATGGTTGCTTCTGAGAATTTCTACTGCTTATATAAGCATAAAGTCAAAGTCTTTGCAATTTGTGCAATCAGTTTGGAGAGATTGATTTTGAGAATCACATTTGACGTTATGAAAACTCGAAGTTCTTTCATTAATTTCCAAAGGAATGGTCTTTTTGTTGTGTTATTTCATGGAAATTTAAATTTTTACACTGGAGTCATGGGAGATTTCTCAATCGTTTGTGTTACTTTTTATTTTTTTTCTTTCTGCATCGCAATCGTACAAAAGGATCTGGTTTTGAAAATTGTAGGATGTTGTACTTGTTCTTGATGGAGCACTTCACTTGTAAAATGTATCTGAATTGGGTTTGTGTTTCTAACTCATTTAGTAAGAAATCATATTTCATTTGTCTCAATTAATTGTTTTTGGTACATGTCATTTATATAACTGAGAAGATGGCAAGGAGGATTGTTGTATAAAAATGAGTTCCCTGTTGTCACTCTATTTTCAATTTGGTTAGAAAGTAATGATAACACGAGTTTTCTCATTCTTTTGATTCAGAAACTAGATAAGAGTGAAAATGGCTAAGGAAGCTTCGGATAGTAACAACCATGTAAGAGGCTTATAAACTTATTCTCTTTTGCAACTCTTCTTTATTAGTTTACCTTTAGTTTTTCTCTCAAATGTAAGCTTGATGGATGGATTTAGATGAAAAAGAATGCACCTATTTGACTCTTTCTTATTTAAGAGAAGGTTATGTGCCTTAAAATGCTCTATAATAGGCAAACAGGTCAATCTTGATTGAAGAAGATCGGGTTAAAGCAGAAACCAAATGAGCTAAAGCACCAGTGGACTTCACAACCCTGCAGCTGCATAATTTGATGGATGAGAAAAGTCACTATGTCAAAGCATTCAAGGCTTGCAAGGACTTTAACATTTTACATCTATGGAACAAAAATAATCTAATACAAAACTTTCTGCAGGAATTCCCCTGTTGTTCATACAGTATGGGAAGACTTTGAAGTTGGCTTTGGCAATCAAGTAGCGGAACAAATATAATCACTTCCTATAATAGCAATGTTGCAAGTTAAAGTTGCTTCATATAGAAGTAAGTCCGCATAAATAAACTATTAGCAATGCAGTCCAATTGTACCAAATTTGATTTTGCTAACACAACAAAAATCATTGTAGTATTTCACCTTTCATCAAAATATTCATCACTTTTGTTGTTAAATCCCCCAATTGAACAAGTTACTTCTTTAAAACTCTAGTAATTTACACTTTTTAGAGCTAAACATAAGTATATCATTCATAATAAAACATCTGACATCCTAACAAAACTTTAATTTCAGGTCTGAAGAACATCGAAATGAGTTTGCAAATATGATTGAAAGCAAGGCATACTTGATGATAGAGCTTTAGATCTGAATTCTACCTATGTAATGTTTACCCAAATATTCTCTACTCTAAATTTCCGTGTCTTCCTTTTCTTCTTCATGGGTGCAAAGTAGCCTTGCTTTCGTTTTTTTTAAAGCTGAAATGTTTGTTCATATACTTTTTTCTTAGATTTTCATGCTGGTTATCAGCCTGCTTCTTTGTGAATGGTCGTTGATTTACTATTGACTTTTTTCCCCTTTGTAATAAAAATTTTTGTTCATGATGCAAAGGATGAAGCAATTACAGATGCTTCAAAATCAGTCTTGCACACACATACACATATTGTGTTTATTGAGAGGGAGGCATAAATGTGCTAATCTTCATTGAAACAATTATGATTTTCTTCTACGGTGAAGGTGTACTTGGAATCCAGGTGCAAGAAGTTACTCACTTATAGGTAAGGAAAAATATTTTATTTTATTATCATCTTGATTTAGATGTGCCTACGATTTCCAAAGAAAGAAGGCCTTACATAAACTCAATGTTGACTTAAATGTGGACATGAAGTTAGATGTCACTGCATAAAGTTTACTATATGAGGAAGTGTATGTTTATAAGGTTGTGATCGTAAAGGTAGTCTAATTTTCTTTTTCAAGTAGCAGATCCTACCTTCTTCAGGTAAAGGTTTGGACTTTGGTTTAATTTTGCACTTTAGTCCCGACTCCTAATTCAAATATTAGTATATGAGTATGTTCATATACTAAATTTATTTTGTACTGGATTAAGTTAAAATGTTCATCTATGCATATGAATTTTAGTTGATACTAAATACAGATTTTTATTTTTTCTCCTAATCTAAATGAATTCTGGCATGTTTTGTGTAGAATTTTCATTTTGTTGTTGAGTTATGTTGCCAAATTTTATGCTGTAGTGATCTTTGTCTTTTTGGTAATCAAGCTTTTACTTGACCACACTGCCTACAGTATAACCTTCATTCTCAAGTTTCATTTTGTTGTACAGCTTGATTACCAACAGATGTTTTCAGTTGCAAGAGAAAAAATTTTCAAAAAAAAATGTTAGTATACTCCTTCATCAGATATGGCTTTGCATGAATTTGTTCAAATTCAAAATTCTTTTACTTTGATTTCTTTGATTTCCCCTTCTCCTGTATTCTACTACTTTTGGCCTCTATTGTTGTCCTTAGGTTATCTCCCTCCCTTGCATCAGTCTATGTTTTTATGGAATCTAAACTTCGCAGTTCTTTTATACTTCTTATATCTTGAATCATGTTTCTGCCAAGAGTGTAGTCCTTAGAGCATTCCTTCGTAGAAAACACCCTGGATTGCCTGCAAATTGGGGTTCTACTATGAAATGAAAGACAACTTATCTCCTTTTCTCAAAAGAGTCCCTTTTTTCCCCTCATTTTTCTATCGGGGTGGATGTGAGGTTTTAAACATTTAAGGCAAGCAAATTTTATTTTGGAGGTGTAGAGGAAATATGCAGTATATAAATCTTAGAAACTCCACCCTTTCATCACAAACTTTTACCATTGCTTCTACATTCTTGTTGGTGATTCTTCTTTTGAATTTGAATGTATATATTTTACTACTTTCCCAGCAACCCCCCTCAAAAACTTTGAAAGGAAAATAGAAAAATATGACATTTTACTATTTCACTTGGACATTGGCCTCTGTGTGTATCACCATGCATTGTGTATTGCTTTTGGAAACATTGTGCTTTTTGCATGTTTTCCATGTGGTATAACTTTTAGGATTACTTCTTTTTACTAAAGATGAAAAGCAAATCAAATTAAATCACAGGGAGAGAGAAACAATGACATCTATAAACATCTTTGTGATAAATTATAGGTGTCATAATCTTTAATGTCCGATTGTTGTTATGTTGGTAGTTGATAGCCTTATGTGTATCTCTTTCAGTCTTCCAAGAGCAGACCACAACCGTTGAATTGTGCGAAATAGGATTAAGTTTGTTGATGGAGATAAAGAAATGGAAACAAGCAGAAGAAGAATTAAATAACATGCAAGGTCAGTGGCAAAAGCTTTGAGAAGAGTTATCTGTTGTGGGTTTAACACTACCTGCAGATCCCATTGCTACTTCTAAGGATGAATAGCCAAATGATCCTGCTAAAGAGTTATCCCGACAATTATTCCTTGCTCAGTTTGTGTCAAATGCAGTTGGGAGGGGAACTACAGAGGCTGAGGTCGTGATGGAGATGGAAGCTCTGATGGAGTTGAAGAACATTGAGATTGCCTGGTTGTTAGATAGGCTACATTTTTATGAGACTATTACTAGGGAGATATCTCATAGGAATCAGGAAACGATAGGTGAGTAATCTTTGTCTTCCCTTTTTATAGCTAGGCTATTATACACCTTTAAAAACATATTTATCCACCAATAGTATTGATTTTATTCCTATTTTTCTCTCACTTGGTTGCAATTAAGTCAATCATTCATGCATTGACTATGATATGCAAATTTTAATGTTTTATAAACATACCTCCAAAACTACTTGTTTAGTTACGGGGGGGAGGAGGGGAGCGGAGGAACATTTTTTTGGGTTGTAGATGGGGCAATCATTCTTAGTACAGTATGTCTTTGTTCATAATAGTCTTTTTAATATTTCTTGCATATATGTAATCACCAAGGAGGATTAAAATAGAAGCATCAATAAGAAGAAGAAAAAGATGTTAGTGGCTATATGGAAGGATGATTTTGTCAAACTTTTCACCTATTCCTCTAATTTCTAATGTGCAAAAGATTTTTACATTTATAAATTGAATATGATTGTTTAGGTTTGATTCCTTTATTAGCCCCCACAACCCTCCCCCCCCCTTTCTCTCTCATTAAGCATATTTAGTATCAATGGTTGGAAATAAACTCTTTTCATTGTCAATGAGAAATATTTCCCTTATTTCAAGGTTTTTTTTTTAATTTTTGGCTGATGTGAAGGGATCAATATGGCTATTTGTGTTTAACTTCTTTATTACCTTTTCTTTTTCTTAATCATGTTTAATTGCCTTACCCATTTAGAAACATTTCCCTTGTTTTCAAGGTTCATTTCTGTTTTTGGCAGGTGTGAAGAAATAATCAATGTACCAACAATGAATTAAACTATGATATTACACGTGACTATCTAAAAAGGGTAATCTTTTGAGGTGCTAGGTTCAAATTATGTGGTAATATGTGATATAGTGTTTGACAAGGGAAAAGGGGTGCAAAGGATTGTTTGGAAATGTGAACAATGAGGAAGAATAACAGGTAATGGAAAAGAAGTACCAAGGATGAACAACTTTGAACAGGCAATTTTTTAGTTTTAATGGAATAACTTTTATCAATTGCCTATACGTCTTATGGTTAAAATTTTTGCCTTTGTCATTTTGCATAAGAAACTTATGCTAAACTTTAAAATATTTTGCTGGTAAAGATCTGGGCAAATATTGGGGTTAGAAGGCTTGGTTCAAGCAGGTAATGGATATGAGCTTAAGCAAATTAAGTCCAGATTAAGACGACTATTTTGAAGACTTCTATGGTATTCAGGGGCTTTAATGTTACTGGTTAGAAGAAAAGTTAAGCAGTGTTATTATCTGCCTAATTTCTACTTCAATCAGGTTGAAGTAATAATTTGAGGTGAAATTGATTTGATTGATACATACATACGTACATGCATGCATGGGCGAGTGATTTGGTGATACTTTGGGTCAAAGTTTTTGTTAATTTTCTTGGTGTTTCTTGAAATTTTGATCTAATTATTTGAGAAAAAAAATTTAAAATTTTGATTTTTTTTAAGAGCTAAATTGTAATTTTTGGCTTTTATAGTATTGTTACTATTTTTCGTATAGGAGATCATCACAATATTCCAGAGATATGTTGATGATTCACACATAACATTTGTCGATGTTTCGATACACGTAAGATGTATATATATATATATTAATATAATATATATGTATACATGTTAATATACTCTATATATTATTTAATATAGTATATTAATATATATATATATATATATATACACACACACACACACACGCACTAGCGGATTTCTATTGGTAAGTGCCAACAAATTGTTTGTTGGTAAATACCAATATATTTCTGTTGGTAACTAAAATTATTACTTAAAAATAGAATAAATATCCTAAAAATAAAATTAAACAATTACATAATATTACTTATTCTAAGTTCCTATGTATTCAAATACTAAACTAAACCATTTGGCTCAACTCATTTTTCATTTGAGCATACTATCTCCAAATAAATAGCCAAACTGAGATTCCTAATAGAGAAATTAAATCTATTCTTGAAAAAGTAATGTACCCTAATAGAAAAGATTAGAGTATTCGTTTGGATGATGCATTATGGGCCTATAGAATCACATTCAAAACATCAATTGGAATATCACTATGGTCACCTAGAACTGACACCCGTTTGGTAAAAGATAGACATCCAGAGATAGCCAATCTACTAGTAGTTTCACCAAAACTAACACGAGCTTGTTTTAGGACCTTGCCTATTAAGTACTTAATGTCTAAATTTTAAGTAGTTTGAGAAATTCCCGTTCTGAAATGGATGCCTGAGGTGAGCAATGGAATAAGTTCACATCCACCTTTGCCCCATTCCAGAGAATGACTATTCTACCCCCATCAGCTTCAACCATGTTATATAAAACCGACCAATTATAGAAACCACTATTGGGCAAGGGTACAAATAAAGCATGGATTAGGGTGTTGGAGGTGGTAGAGAACAAAATCACATCTATTTGCCTGGGTGAAAGAGAAAAATAGATTGTGATTCCTCTTGTGAAATCCAAACGATTTATAGAGACAAATCTGGAATGACTTATTAGCTAGGTAGAGGAAGTAGACAGTGATTTTGTAGATTGAAACTGTAATTTTGGTATTCATAGTAGTCATGGATAAGGTATGCTCAGGGGAGTATAAATTCACTCGCTGGCATGCATTTTGACTGTGCGTTGCACTGAATTCAATTGATTTTTACTTTGAAGCGCACAAAGAAAAAGATTTCAAAGTTTTGAAAATCTCAGAATTTTGGATTAAGTAGTTTGGATGATTCTACATCCAAAAGATTCGTCCAAAATCTTGTAAACAGTATTAGGCAGAATAACCAAATGGCAGTGTAGCCTCGACCCGGGGGTGGTCCCGTAGCTTTCAACCATAAGCATAGTATTTTAGGTGTGTCCTAAGAAGAAACAAAGAAAACTTTATGTCATGACTCTTTTTTCAAATTGATGTAACCGTGAGCCATGCCCATTTGCTATAATTTCCTTACTACTGTAATTAAAACTTTTTGCCACAGAATTCTCAACATCAGAAAAAATCATTTGTCACAATTTTATTACAAATTTTTTACGTTGTTATATATTAATCTTTTTCACCATAAATTCTTGAACTTAGCAAAAGCTTGTCTCAGGTGGTATAAGAATGCCAACCGGGGTACATTACCTTTTTTCCTCCTTTAGACTTCTAAAAATGCAAAAATTTTACTATAAATTCTGTGTATAGAAATCTACATTTCTTGAGTCAATTGCTACCTTATATAGGCTGCAGTGGCGAAGCTTTCTCTGATTGCTTGCTACTGGAGTTGAATTGCCAAACTCGGATGTTGAAAATTTTTATAAGCTCATTAATGATTCTCAACAAGAGTTGTATCCTGGGTGTAAAATTTTTTCTAAACTTTCATTTCTTGTTCGATTGCTGCACCTTAAGTTGGTGGTCTGATGAAGTTGGAAACATATACTTTGATATGCTATTGTTGAGGTTCTATCGTAGAACCAATATGCTTCCAAAATAGGGATAGGAATTTACCATTCACATTCCAAATTTCAAACCAAACAACTCCTTAGTGACTTTCCTACGTCCTCTTATTTTATGTTGATTGATAACGTTAATATTGATTGAAATGTAAAAATAAAATAATAATTAAAGAGCTGAGGTGGCATTACATATAACCATTCAAACATGTTACTTTCCTGTGCCGACTTTACTGACCATTCAAACCAATCCAATCCGGTCTACCTGTTTGGGTTGAGATTTTTGGATAGAGAGTTTGAATATTGGTTGACAAAGAAAGCTCGAGTGACAACACGGCAATCAAAGCTGAAAGCATTGGCCATAGCTTGCACCGTATATGCCATATGGACAGCACGGAACAAAATCATCTTCGGAGCGACTGCATGCCAACCAGAGGATGTCATACAGATGATTAAAACACATATACAAGCTTATTTTCATAAGATTTATATTTAAGCTCAAGCTTGATATTTCGAATTCGAGCCGAGCCTAAACATGTTTGATAAAAGCTCGATTCGTTTACACCCCTACACTCCACTCTAGAATCATATGAATCAATTGAAAAAAAAATGCCAACTAAATTACCAACAAAAGAATTAATTAAAAAATTATCAATTTCTTTTCCAACTAGTTAGTTTGTTGGTTGGTAACTTAACAAAATTACCAATAGAAAATACTTAACTCTAAAAAAGTAATGGCCAACCAAAATTTAATGCTATCAAGTGTGAAATCTGTTGGTAATTACAACTGACTTGAAAAGGCATATATATCTAGAATTGGACCTTAAGGAGCTATAGACACATTTAGTTCACCTATTTAGTGACCTGAATTTTTAAGGTATGCAGTCTAATCTGTACTTCACCTTTCTCTTCAGGGTCTACAACTCTGTTTCTAGGCATACTAGACTTTATGCATTCATCAAGTATGAAAGCTAAGATTGATAGATGGAATGGTATGTATGTATGTATGTATGTATGCATGTATGTATGTATGTATGTATGTATGTATGTATGTATGTATGTATGTATGTATGTATGTATGTATGTATGTATGTATGTATGTATGTATGTATGTATGTATGTATGTATGTATGTATGTATGTATGTATGTATGTATGTATGTATCATGCATGCATAAATACATATGTTTATTGTTATGTGCCTGACCAGAAACTCTTTATCGTTGAATTGTTCTAAACTTAATTTGAGTGCCTATTCCTTGTAGCTTGTGATTATTTTCAAAGGAGAGAGAAAAGAAAAGGTGTAGGGGGGTTAGTTTTAATAAAAAATTATGGGATCACATCTGGAAGCAATATTTGATCCTCTTTTTCTTTTCCTATTGAAAGTTGCCAAAGCCCAAGAGGGATTTGTTAAATGGTTTAAGTGCTAATCGTGCTATTTAATTTGTGATTTTTCCTTGAAAGTGATGGCTTTAGGGTTGTGTATGTCATTTATTCTCAAATAGCAATGAACTATGTTTCTCATGCTTGCAGTGTGCAGTTTGAAAATATGAGTTTTTCTCCAAAAGCTAATTATCTATTTTTGAGTAACTACGTGGACCATGGCAAGCACAGCTTAGAGACAATATGCCTCTCCATTGCAGCAGTAGAAGACGCAACTATTTTGACACAAATATTTGATGAAACCATGTGAAATTTTGTGGATGAGAGATTTTCAAAACTTTCTTAAGACATCAGTGTATGAATATAGTCTACAAAGTATGCAAATAATGCAAACACTTGAAATAATATCTTAATATATAAAAGTGTTGCTTCTATATTTTATTATAATTTGTTGTACCAATATTTTATTCCTGCAGGTACTTGAGCTCGCGCCTTGTGCGAGACAGCTACTCCTAGTATATAGAGAACATCGAGTTGGTGAGCATTTTCATTTTTCGTCTGCAGGGGCATATTTATCTTTTCATTCGGCCAACCAAAAGAATCTTCCGCCCACAGCAAACCAAAAAAGTATTGGCAAACATCTATTTTGGAGGAGTTTGTGGGTAAGAAGCCCATAGTTTTGGAGGAGTCAGTCGCGTTGCAAATATTCTCCCTACCTCCCCTTCCATTTTCCCTCTCTCGTATTTCTCCTTTGCCTTCGTCACCTCCCCTTCCATCTTCCTTCTTTCCTCCTCTTTCTTAGACTTCAACATGAACGTTGTAGTTCTGTCGTCACAAGGATTGCCTTGATCAGTGGTTGAAGCAAGATTAGGCGACTTGTCTGCTTTGCCGAAGCAAAGTTTTGTAGGAGGAAATCATGGTCAAGTATCGGAAATTCCTGAATTAACAGGAGTACAAAGGTAGCAATGAAGAATTGATTTTCCTGTTCTCTGCATTAAATGGTAATTATTTATGAAGATTTTTTGTAGCATTAAATGAGACCTCCTCCTTAGCTTGATTCTTTCCTTGTATCTACAAATCTAAAGGTATATTTCCAAGCCCTATATCTATAAGTGCTTTGATTTTAGCTTTTCTATAGCAGAGATTTTGGAATTTCTTGGACTTTGATTGATAATATATATGTAAAGATCTCAACTTCCCCTTCCTCCCCCCCCCTAATATCTCATAATGAGCTCCAATTAATTAAATTTTTTCTTTTTTTTATACCTGGCGTCCTTTTGTGGGTTATATATATGACGGTTTGGGAAATGAGCTATTCAAGGTATTATCACTTTCTTTTCCAGTTGTTAGTGTTTCAAGCACCGTGATCAAGTTACATCTAGAAAGACAGTCTGACTGTTATTTGGTTGATGTTGGTGTAGGATGGCAAATGTCAATGGCACTAATAAACACGGGGTGCTACTATATATTTGGGCTTCCTTTATGAGCTTTGCTGGGCTACAAATTCAAGCTTGGTGTAAAAGGAATCTGGACGAGGATGTTAGACGGTACCCTTCAGCAGACAAGCGTCCTAACGGTGAATGCCTTCCGAACTAACTAGCTCAAAGAGATATGGACTCCATCCTTGCTATTTGGAAGTTGGTTTGATCAGTGAAATAGGTAGAGTTTTAGCAAAAATCTTCTTGGTTTCACATAGAAAGTGAGAGGTCTAGATCATTAACATAATCAATGTAACATTTGATTAGTGGATCACCAAAACATAACAAGAATTGTTGATATATGTCCTTTTATACTCCAGGTAATGCAGGCAGAGCAACGCCTAAGATAATATGCGATCACTCCATTGCCCGAAAATAAGAATGAAGCAACTAAGATGATTAAGGCTGAGTCTTTAGCCTGAGATGAAGAACTGAATCCAAGTAAAACTCCAACCCCTGCAGCAAAACATTCTGATCTATGTTGGAGGACTTGGTGCTGGCCTCATAGAAGATCACAAAGCATTGCAACCAACATGATTTTTGACCAATTAAGTGTTGGAAAATATATCCTCTTAGACTAGGTTTCTGATGTAAACATCGAATATTTTAATAAAATAATTTATTCACATAAATTATTTGTGAATTTACATTCTATTTGTGTACAATTACGTTTGGAAAAGACCTATTGTGTTTAAGTAATTGTGGTCCATGTGAACATTTATTAATTGTGTTTAAATAAGGCATGGATCACGGGTTACTTAACACATAAACAGTTATTCTTAACCGATTGATGAGAATGGGAATCTCATCATGTCTAAGTTATTGTGTTATAAATTCCAAATAGGGAATGGCTTACCTTTAGCCAGTGAGTAGTCCACTCACTTCATGACATAAGCGTATTTCAAATACGTAGCATAGGACCTATAGTAGTGGTTTATTAAAGTACTATATGGTAGAAACCTAGACTACTATTGCTACAGTGTGGACTAATACTCTACGATTTGAGTATGAGTTGATAGTCTGATGAACCTGGGAGCTTGTACTTTGATATGCTTTGGTTGAGATTCTATCGTAGGACTAATATACTTGCATGTTGGGTATGTGTGACTAGTTAGTTAAGACAGACTTATACAAGATAGTTTCTATACTATTTCGCCCCTTGTGGTTGTTTGAATTATCTAAATATCCAAGGCCCTGGGAAATATGACTTGGATGTTTGCTTTGAGGGCTCCCCTGAAAAGCGAAAACAATCTACGAAGTCGTGGATCATTAGACTAGAAGCCTAAGGATGGTAGATGTCATTTAGAGAGGTGTTAGTACATTTCTTCCTCTCTAATGCCGATGATGTATAGAGGGGTATTTTAATCATTTCACCTGTAGGTCGGAGGCTTTGCTAACGCAACATTGTCCTTGGAGTCAATATTTCCTAAATATTTCCTTATGGTGATATTATGAAATATTTAAAATGCAAAATACAGCTATCTATATGACAAGGGTATTTTGGCTATTTTAGTAGCCAAGGCGGTATGTCTCTTGGTCCCCAATATAGACCGTAAGTCCTAATCATATACAGGCTAAGGAATTGGTCTTAAATTAAATTAAATGGAATTTATTTTGTTTAAGTAGCCAGATTTGATTTAATTATTGGGTTAGAATAAAATAAAGGTCCAGAGAGACAGAGAATTAATTAAATTAGTTTGGCGGGTTAATTAATTGTTCAGGGCTTTGGCCAAGTTTGAATAATTAAAGATTGACCTGAGACTAAACTAATATAGTCTTGTTAATTGGACTAGTTTATTTGGGATGGAAAATTTATTATTTACTAGGCCATTTATTTGGTTCTAATTAGAATAATTAATTTTGGTTCAAGAGGCTAAACTAAGAGTCCAATGGGCCAAATTAAAAGGTCCAATTTAATCTAGGGTTTTATTTAGGTTAAACAGGAGAAAAAAGAAGTACGTTGTTTTTCTTTCCTTCCTCTCAGAGAAAGAAAAAAAGACAGCTTTTTCTCTCTGGAAAAATTCCTTAGTCTTGTGAGTTGTTCACCAAACATGGATTAGGCCGGCCATATACTGAAAGATAGAGAGGGTATTTGACATTCATATACATGCACAGATGGAGTAGGAGGCTTGCAGGAATCGTACCAGAGGTTTCTACCAGCGCACCTACCCTGGTTCCACATATTCCGGTAAAAATTTTGAGAACAAGAAAAGGTAAAAAAAAATTTTACCTCTTGGAGTCCGAACAAACTGGGACCGGCGCCGGCTGAGGCACCGGAACCGGTGCCGACTCCAGTCTGTGTTGTTTCTTGCTCTTCTGTTTATTTTCTGTTGTGTTTTGTTTGCCCTTTAAATCTTCAATTGGTATCAGAGCATGAAGATTTTGTGCAAATATAGGAAGCATGCATGCTAGTAAATAAATCTGGACACATATGTGTGATTAAACTGTGATCCATCACTATTTTTGGTATGGATAGATTCTTTGTTAAACCTCTCGGGTGGAGGTATAGGAGATTTGTAATTCACTGTTTTTCCAAGAGCAAATCATATAAACCCAATCTTAATGGGTATAGGAGGTTGTTGGTTTTTGGTGTTACTGGTTTTGGGTTGAAATCAGAGAGCCAGAAGTTGCACCCAAAAAAAAAAAAAAAACCGAAGGAAATTCGCAGAAAAAAAAAATTGCAGTGAAAATCTGTTGGAGAAGATGGACTGTTCATTGGCTAGGCTCAGAGAGCCGAGCCGCCAGTAGGTTTTTGTTCCTGGAGCCAGGCGGCTCGGCTTGGCGCAGAGGACGACTCAGTGGATTATATTGAATTGCAATCCAATTGCAATTTCGTCCGCAATTCAGGAATTGCACGCAGGTTGCGCACTGGAGCAGGTCGGCCCACGAGTTTGGATCTTGGATGGTCCATAAGGCAATTGATCCAGTGAGGCGGGTGTTGTGGACCGCAGTGCAAATAGATCCAGTGTGGTGGGTGCAATGGACCAGGGAGAAATTTTTATTTTTCCTTGTAATTTTCTTGCATTTTCTTTTTTGTTTTGGGTTCCATACCAGGCGAAGTTAATATTTTTGAAATAGTTAATATTCGTGGAATATTTTTGCATGAAAAATATTAGTAAGGGATTTTAGAATGAAATAAAACCATTAATTAATTAATTAATGTGTTTAATTCCATTATTTGGACACTTAGGTTTGAAAATAGAAAAGCATGAAAACGTCTACTATTTTCTAGCATGCTATTTATTTTTTGGGTACCTATGTGCGCATTTTCCCAAAGACCAAAGTCTTTAGGAATATTTTTGACAAGAAAATATTTTTCTACAAATTAAATGATTATTTTAACTTGATCAAAAATTAATCCTTAGATATTTTCTCAAAATATTTAATCCTTGACATAGAAAATATATTGGATTTAGATATTTTTGTAAGTTAAAAATAAAAGCCATTTTGTTTTATTCTTGCACAAGAAAAATTGTTTTGTCAAATAAACTTGAGACCAAAGTCTCTAGAAAGTTTTAATTGAAAATTTTTGAAATCATTAAGTTTTTAACTTAAATAAAATTAGTCTATGGAAAAATCTCTCAAAGGATATAAACCTTGACATAGAGATTTTAATGCATTTAGATATTTTATTTTTGAGTTAAGGAAAAACTTAATGGAAATTTTCAAAACGATATTTTTCAGAAAAACTCTTATTTTAAAAGACTAAGTGGGAGAGGGGTTCCAACGGCCCCACGACTTCCATCACGACCCTCACTAGAGATCGGGGATCCCCTCGCATCACCCTGGGAGTGAACTTATATAGGATGGGAATACCACAATGATCTAGATCTAATGGAGGGATGTAATTAATAATCCAGGACACGTACTATAGTCGACCAGACCCTCGTTGGAGGCTATAGTGCGAGGTATGTCCACAAGAAATGAGAGGAAATGACCATCCGCTCGATAGAGTTATCCTCTAGATCATTACCTAGAAGGAAAATTAATTTGTGGTGGTTAACACACTTAGCTTAGGGAACTGTTAATCTTTCCAAGAAGCTATGTCAGTTTTCCTAAGAGCTAAGTTAATTATTATCAGTTTTGATATAAGTATAAAGTGCACAAATTTATTTTGTTTTCACAAACTAAATTTGTTTCTTTTATTTTTCATTTTTTCTGAAATAGTGGGAGGTTCTTTTAGTCCTTTGGCTGTTATTCTCCGAGAGAATAAGCTAACAGGTCCAAACTATGTGGATTGAAAGATGAACCTCGACATAATACTCACAGCGGAAGAGTATAAGTATGTCCTTTACGAGACATGCTCTGTTATTGGGGAAGGTTCCACCGCTGAAGAGTAAGAGGTTGAGAAGGCGTGGAAGAAGGCTGACGAAATGACACGCTGCTATATGTTAGCTTCCATGTCTAATGTGCTCCAATCGAAACATGAGCACATGGTTTCTGCGTATGATATTAGCCAATCACTAGCCACTATGTTCGCGGATAAGAGCCGGCCTGCAAGGCAGGAGGTTCTTCGAACAATAATCAACATTAAGATGGCTGAGGGAGCATCAGTCAGAGAGTACATGCTCAAGATGATGGCTGCTTTCGAAGAAGCAGAAATCTTAGCTGCTGTCATTAGCTCCGAGAGCTAAGTGGACATAGTTCTCGAATCTTTATCGGGTTCCTTTACTCAATTCATGTTAAATTACAACATGAACAAGTTAAACATGAGTTTAACTGAAATGATGAAGGAACTCCAGATGGCAGAGAAGGTCATGAAACCTCAATCAAAGGTTATGATTGCTAAGGTTTCTTCCTCTAGAACTGGGCTCAAGCCTAGAAAGTTCAAAAGGAAGAAGGGAAACGCAGTGACCCAACCCAAAGACAAATCCAAGTGCAAGTGCTTCAAATGTGGAATGAAGAGACTGGAAAAAGGAGTGTCCGGATCTTCAAGCCAAGAAAAACCCCACAGGTAATATTTTCTATCTAGAGTCTATATCAATGATTGGATCAACTTCCACTTGGATTGTTAATTCAGGAGCCACTTATCACATTTGTAACTCCTTGTAGGGGTTTAGAAAGATTAGAAAACTCAAGAAGGGCGAACATGGGTTACGCGTGGGAAATGGAGCACAAGTCTGGGCCCTTATAGTGGGAGAGCTGGATCTTATTTTTTATTGTACTAGAATAGCGGTTTTAAAAGATATTTTATATGTACCTGGATTTCGACAGAATTTGATTTTATTTGCGAAACTAATAAATCAAGGATATTCTGTATATTTCCATTTTGGTATTTCTATCAGTAGAGATCGAGAAATTTTATGTACTGGGCACATGTATGGAAATCTATTCTTCTTAAACCCTATTGACAATCAATTAAATAATGCTCAATTTGAACCTTTAACTAGGAAGAAAAAGATCAATGTTAATGGCTCATATCTTTATCATCTAAGGTTGGGTCATATCAATTCAACCAGGATTCAGAGGTTAATCCATGATGGGCCTTTGGGCTCATTGAGATTGGAAAATTGGCCTTAGTGTGAATCTTGCCTAATGGAAAAGATGACCAAAAGGTCATTTACCCCAAAGGCAGATAGAGCCAAAGAGATATAGAGTCTTGTTTACAATCATGGGTGTGATCCCTTGTTAAAACCAATTAGAGGGGGTTTTGAGTACTTCGTCACTTTCACGGATGATTGTACAAGGTTTGGTTATATTTACCTGATGAGACACAAGTCTGACTTTTTTGACAAGTTCAAGGAGTTTAAGGCTGAAGTGGAGCATCGGATAGGTAAACTGATCAAGATCTTACGATCGGATTGTGGTGGAAAGTATCTCCTTAGTGAATTCAAGGACTACATAGTATATCATGAGATAGTATCCTAGCTCTCTGCATTGGGGACACCTCAACAGAACGGAATAGCTGAGAGAAGAAACAGGATATTGATGAAAATGGTCCGAAGCATGATGTCTCATGCTACTCTTCCAATATCTTTTTGGGGATATGCCCTGGAAATAGCGGCACACATTCTGAACTTGGTGCCTTCCAAGTTAGTACCTAAGACTCCATATGAGATGTGGACTGGGCGTAAGCCAAGTTTAAATCATCTCAGGATATGGGGTTGTCCAACTTATGTACTAGTCATGGAAGACAAGTTGGAACTAAGATCAGAATTATACTATTTTATTGGGTATCCAAAAGGGACAAATGGTGGTTACTTTTATCATCTTAAGGAGTAAAAAGTACTGGTTAGTACCAATGCTAGATACTTAGAGGATGATCAAAGTACTTCCATTAAAGGTTCAACTAGGTTGGAACTTGAGGAGAAGTTATCTTCGAAATCAACTTCTTCTGACCCAATTATGGAACAAAAAGAGGCACAGCCTCAAGAGCCTATACAATTGGAGCCTCGTCGTAGTAGGAGAGTGTTTAGGGTTCCGAAGAGATGGACTAGAGAAGCTTTCGAGCTAGTCTCCAACCATCAGGAATAAAACCCTACTAGATACGAGGAGGCTATTGCTGATGCCGATGCAAATCTATGGCATGAAGCAATGGAAGTTGAGATTAAGTCTATGTACTTCAATCAAGTTTGGGATCTTGTAGCTTCACCTGAAGGGATAAAACCCATTGGGTGTAAGTGGGTATACAAGATGAAGCGGGGAGCGAATGGGAAGGTGGAAACCTTCAAAGCTATGCTTGTGGTGAAAGGGTATACTCAAAAAGAGGGAATCGATTATGAGGAAACCTTTTCCCCGGTAGCCATGCTTATGTCCATCCGTATCCTTTTTGCCATCGCATGTCATTATGACTACGAGATATAGCAAATAGATATTAAGACGGCATTTTTAAATGGTCATCTTAGTGAAGACATCTATATGTCCCAACCGAAAGGCTTTGTTGCTAAAGGCCAAGAACATTTGGTTTGCAAGCTTAAGAAGTCCATTTATGGACTTAAGCAAGCATCTAGAGCATGGAATATTCATTTTGACGAGGCTGTAAAGTTTTACGATTTTATTCAAAACGAGGATGAACCATGCATGTACAGAAAACTTGAAGGCATTAATGCGGTTTTTCTTGTCTTGTATATGGATGACATTCTACTCATTGAAAATGATGTAGGGGCATTGTCATCTACAAAGGTTTAGCTATCTAGTCAATTCAGTATGAAAGACTTGGGAGAAGCCAGTTACATTCTCGGGATTAAACTTCTTAGAAATAGGAAGTAGAGAATGTTAGGATTATTCCAAGCGACATACATTGACAAGATGCTGGTCAAGTATAGCATGGACTCATGCAAGGGAGTTCTAATTCCTTGCAGAAATGAGTTGTCTTTTTCTTCAAGGGATTGTCCTAAGTGTCAAGAAGAAAAAGACAGAATGAGTAGGACTCCCTACGCTTCGGCTGTGGAAAGTCTCATGTACGCCATGCTATGTACTAGGCTAGATATCTGCTTTGCCGTAGGCTTGGTTAGCAGATATCAGTCAAACCCTAGAAAGGTTCATTGGCAAGCTGTAAAGCATATTCTCAAGTACCTCAAGGGCACGAGAAATTATATGTTGGTTTACAAGGCTGATGACTTGGTTCCTACAGGATACATAGACTCAAACTTCCAAACAGATAAGGATGAAAGAAAATCCACTAGTGGATATGTCTTCACCTTATCTAGAAGAGCCATTTCATGGAGGAGTATCAAGCAATCTTGTATTGCTGACTCAACCATGGAAGCTAAGTATGTGGCAGCTTCGGGGGCATCCAAGGAAGCAGTTTGGGTCCGGAAGTTCCTCTCAGAACTTGGAGTCATGCCACACATGGACAAGCCAATTGTGATGTATTGTGACAATAGTGGAGTAGTATCGCAATCTAAAGAACCCAGGAACCACAAGAAGGGGAAGCACATCGAGAGGAAGTACCATTTGATCTGGGATTTCATCGAGAGACGGGAAGTCATGGTGGAACAGATTGCCTCAGAGAATAATTTAGCAGATCCATTCACCAAGCCTTTGGCTGAGAGAGTCTTTAAGAGACACTTAAGCGCTATAGGGGTGGGCACCTACGGACTTACTTAGTCTTAGAATGCAAGTGGGAGATTGTTGGGAAATATGCCCTCTTAGACTAGGTTTCTGATGTAAACATTGAATAGTTTAATAAAAGAATTTATTCTCAGAAATTGTTTGTGAATTTACATTTTATTTGTGCACAATTACATTTAGAAAAGACCCATTGTGTTTAAGTAAGTGGTCCATGTGAATGGTGGTCTTTCACAGTAAGGTATAGATCACGGGTTACTTAACACATAAACGTTTGTTTTTAACCGATTGATAAAAATGGGAATCTCATCATGTCTAGGTTATTGTGTTATAAATTCCAAATGGGGAATGGCTTACCTTTAGCCAGTGAGTAGTCCACTCACTTCATGACATAAGCGTATTTTCAATATGTAGAACATGACCTGTAGTAACGGTTTCCTAAAGTACTATATGGTAGAAACTTAGACTATTACTGCTACAGCGTAGACTAGCACTCTACGACTTGAGTATAAGTTGGTGTTCTGACAAAACTGGGAGCATGTACTTTGATATGCTTTGGTTAAGGTTCTATCGTAAGACCAATATACTTGCATGTTAGGTGTGTGTGTGTGACTAGTTATTTAAAACAGACTTGTACAAGATAGTTTCTATACTATATCGCCCCTTGTAGTTGTCTGAATTATCTAAATATCCAGGGCTCTGGGAAACATGACTTGGATGTTTGCTTTAGGGTAGCTCCCTTGAAAAGCAAAAACAATCCAGAAAGTCGTGGATCATTGGACTAGAAGTCTAATGATGGTAGATGTCATTTAGAGAGGTGTTAGTATATTTTTTCCTCTCTAATGCCGATGATGTATAGAGGGGTATTTTAGTCATTTCACCTATAGGTCGGAGGCTTTGCTAACGCAATATTGTCCTTGGGGTCAATATTTCCTTATGGTAATATTTGAAAATATTTAAAATGCAAAATACAGCTATCTATATGACTAGGGTATTTTGGTCATTTTAGTAGCTAAAGCGGTGTGTCTCTTGGTCCCCAGTATAAACCGTAAGTCCTAATTATATACAGGCAAAGGAATTGGTCTTAAATTAAATTAAATGGAATTTATTTTATTTAAATAGCCTGATTTAATTATTAGACTAGAATAAAATAAAGGTCCACAGAGAGAGAGAATTAATTAAATTAGTTTGGTGGGTTAATTAATTGCCCAGGGCTTTGGCCCAATTTGAATAATTAAAGATTGGCCTAGGACCAAACTAATATAGTCTTGTTAATTAGACTAGTTTATTTAGGCTGAAAAATTAATTATTTATTGGACTATTTATTTGGTTCTAATTAGAATAATTAATTTTGGTTCAAGAGGTTAAACTAAGAGTCCAATGGGCCAAATTAAAAGGTCCAGTTTTACCTAGGGTTTTATTTAGGTTAAATAGGAGAATAAAGAAGTACGTTGTTTTTTTTTCCTTCCTCTCAGAGAAAGAAAAAAAGACAGCTTTTTCTCTCTGGAAAAATTCCTTAGTCTTATGAGTTGTTCACCAAACGTGGATTAGGCAGGCTATATACTAGAAGATCGAGAGGGTATTTGGCGTTCATATACATGTATAGACGGAGTAGGAGGCTTGCAGGAATAGTTTCCACCAGCGCACCTACCCCAGTTCCACATATTCCAGTCCAACCAATTTTGAGAACAAGAAAAGGTAAAAAAATTTTTTACCTCTTGAAGTCCAGACAGACTAGGACTGGTGCCAGCTGAGTCGGCCGAAACCGGCATCAGCTCCAGTCTGCGTTATTTCTTGTTCTTTAGTTTGTTTTCCGCTGCGTTTTGTTTGCCCTTTAAATCTTCATTATGGCCCAAGTAGCTAACATTACTTTTACCATCAAGATTTTTCCATTCTTTTTTGCCTTTTAAAATCCAAATGTAAGTATGGCTAGATTGGGAAGAGGATATTTGAAGCAGGAATAAGTAGTAAGAAAGCAATCTTTTATCATCTCGTAAGCAGTTCTTCCCTACAAGAAGAGCCCGAATGTGAATTGATGTTTTCATTTTGCCTTCTTTCTCAATATTCTTTCATGGTTTCACATATGGTAACCCTTTTGGTAGCTCTGTGTACAATTCTTATAAGTGAAAACTGACAAACAAAAAGGAATCTTCTTTGTAGTAGCCTTTAGAAGTACCCAGTAGCCAATGCAATCCTCAATAAATGTCACAATACAGAATCGTTTTAAGGTTCTGCAGAAGGGAGGGGGGAAAGAATTTGAAGAAACTAATGTTTTCCCATAATTCATTTCCTTTTTGGTAGATCACCAACTCAATTTTTGCTGAGATAAATGGAAAAGTATGCACATCTGGGTTTTCATATGAATCACATTCTTTTTTTTTTTTTTTGCTTTTGGATAAGAGATAGATATGCTGGATATGTCCTATGTATGTATTCTCAGGAAATTGGGGTTGTGCATAGAAGATGGCATCTGTGGAGAAGAATTTATGATTTATACTTGGGGTGAGTTTCTGGCTGAACCTATATTATTCCTGCTCTTCTAGATTTTTTTTTAATTTTTAATTTTTTCTAAGATGTCATATAAATTTGATATTATAGTCTCAGCTGGCCTCTGTTTAGTTATGAATGTGACTCTCTTGCCTGAGAATTAGATATAGAAGTGATGTATATGAATATAAACTTAGCAATTAGCACCTAACTTGCATAAAAGCTTTGTATACATTAGCATTTTGCTTATCTCTTTTAAATTATTTTTTTAAATTTGGGAAGCTTTTTGATACTGAGTTAATTTGTTGTTTCTCTGTAAACATTGCGGTTCAAGGTTGTAAGTGTTCTTCCTCCTTCCTTATACAGTTTCTTATAGAATGATCTGCAATTATGTAAAGTGGCCATAGAAGATCCAATGGTGGAAAAGATGATCTGTAGAGTTGACTTGTTCATAAGAAATACAGATAAAAAGGGTATTTTTGCATCTTACCTACCTTTGGTAGCTACATGGAAACTTTAATATGCAGCCAAGAATAAAAAAAGGCTTGCTATTACTTCTTGCATCTTCTATTATTTTGTGTGAAATTGTGGAGATATATTTAGTTGTTCTGACAAATGTAATTCTGTTGCATTTATGTAGCAGTGGTTACTATTCTATATTTGTATTTGCATCATCCATGCTCATTTCATGCAAAAAGCTATGTAATCATTGGAGTTACTCAGTGAAATTTGACCACTACAATTTTATGTACTCTTATTTTTTACTATAACTGTCAATAGGTTTTTTAAACTGAAACACGATAATTCTTGGCTTGTTGAATGCGTTAGCTTATATTTTAGCCCTTTGTTTATACTGTCCACTTATTGATTGTCATTAGTTGTTGCTTAAAATATTTCATCAAATTTTAATCTGCTTTTAGATGTTCTATAGCTGACATTGTCCCTAGGTATAATCAATTTGATTTCAGCTTTTTTGTAGCAGAGATTTTGGATTGCTTGGACTTTGATTGATAACATATATGTAAAGATCTCAGCATCATCCCCCCCTCCCCAAAAAATCTCATAATGAGCTCCAATTAATTAAATTTAGTCTTTTTTTATTGTTATTTATATTTCAATGCAAGTTGTTAAATAAACTTGAAATGGTTCTATCGCTTGAATTAAAGGGTCAATTGTCGATGGACCATACCTCATTCATTTCTCAATGGTCTAATTATGTTATATAAAAAATAGTACTATTTCTCTGGAGTGTAATATTCTTGATCATATATAGTAGAATTTTCCCTAAAGTTCTTGTGACAAGATCTAAGAGATCAGGGCCCAGGGTCTAGAAATCTGGCATGAGTTTCTAACCTTTAGGAGCTTGTACTTTGTTAGCTTGTTCCCAAACCTAGAAGGAATGGAGTGAGATATGTTATTTTATGCATTATGTACTGAAATGAACTACTATTTTTTCTGGACTTCTACTCTGTTCTTATGTTTGTGTATGTTGCTGCTCTATGGCCTTAGTTTTGGTAGCCTTAAATGTTTTGCTGAATTTTCTTCTTTTCTGGTTCATGAATCTTCTTTAAGGTAGTGCAAGACAGGTTTTATCAACTGTACAAGATAGTTCCCCAAGAACATATACCAAATACACTTTGTTGTCCCAAATTTATGCTTGAGACTGCCCTTCCCATTCCTGTTTTGTAATTCCCTGCATTCAGTTATCAAAGATGTCACTGGATGTTCTAATTCAAAGATCATAAACTTACATTCAAAAAGAAATAACAACTAACCATCCTGCTAATCCCGATAAAAAGGTTTGCTACTTCATGGAACTTATTTATGCTTCTAGAAACACTATGCCTTTTCCTTTAGCCATTAGTTTTCGTTATAATTTGTTCAAGTAAAATATTCAAAAGTAGTAATTTGTAAACTTCTAACTTGTAATTTGGCCATATCCAAATTCCTTTGTGACTATTTATTACCGTTTTATTACTGTTGTTGTAGTTTTTGAAGGCTTTAGAATATAGTCGAAGATATCAAGCTTCATAATCTTAAGTCAGTAACTGTTGAGTTATACACATTCTTAAGTCATTTGAACTCTTCAAGTTTCAGCAGTAGTGTAACTTCTCCTTTCTGCATTCTCAATGGTAGTTACGGTGCTTAATGCTGTGGAGATTTGTATGGATGTTCTGGTCATAGGTATTGCAGTCTGATAACTTCCCTCAGCAATGGTTCAAAATGAACTTGAAGTTATTTAGTGATATTGTTCAGCAGCATGCAATTTAGCTCTAATGGAGAGTTTTGTTACTCACTGGACATTTTTATGTTTCAGATTGACTTAAAGTTTGTGGAAGTACTAGCTTTCAAGTAATTATCTCAAAAGTCATTCAGTCCTTTGTACATTTAAATGTTGATTCCATTTGTATATTGTACCTCATGTTTAATCTCCCTAAGTAGATGATTTAACATTAGTCACGTTGTTTGATCCAATTTGGATTTTAATCCAGTGAGGGCTTATTATCCTTGTGGTGTTTTTGACTATTCAAAATACTAATTACCTTTTAAATTGACAAGAATTTGCCATGCACCATATTCATTTTATTTACATTCTAAATTCACCTACAAAGTCACAAGTCATTCTTTGAGAAGTTGGATTTATTCTTTGCGTGCATACTGTAGATGCTTTACTTTAACTTTTAGGCACAGGAAACAGAGATAGAAGCAGCACAGGTATACTTGATTGCTCTGGTGATCAACAGGGAAGATTTTTACTGTTAGTTGAGCATATTTAAGAAGGATCTTCCTTGAACTAGAATTTGAGAAAGTTTAGAAAAGCATTGTAGGTTTATTATTGGTGATGTTGTTAGTGTTGTGCCCTAAAGGCAATCACTTGTACATTGTATATAACACATTTTATTTTAATAAAATGCATTATTTATCTTACAATTTCTTTTGTTTACCTTTAAGTAATATAACTGTTCGATAAAGTTCCTAGTACAACACTGTGTTAAGGAAATCATGATATGAGATTCCTACTACACTATATAGTGTTAGTACTTAAATAGTCCCTAGTAATAGTATTAATGCAACGGGACATCATTATTGCGTTAAGACTAGCATGTGTAAGACTTTATGATTTGATCAGACGGTGGTTCTCATATCTGTGAGTATTGAGATACTCAAAGTTAACATATGGATGCTTGTTAATGGAACAAGTTCATTAGATGACCTAGCTTTGAGATAATCACATGGATAACTATTTAGTGCCAGTGATATAATCTTAATATAACAAACGTGCAAGTATCCTTAGACTTGAGATCTCCAAGGTACTTTATTTGCTGAGTATTGTACTTTGATTCCAATCTTTGGAGCTCGATCAAAGGCCGCCTATAGGATGGATATTGGGTACATTGTGAGGTAAATGAAAGTAGTTGAGAGGGTCAATAAAGGATTCACCACTCCTAATAGTAGGGGCGAATATCTCACGGTCACTTGTAGGAATTACTACTCAAGAAGTCGTTGGCCAAAGCGATTGTGTATTGGAAATAGTTCCAATTGATACACAGCTAGAGTAGTAGGGTCCTAGTACAAGTAATATTGTATTCGGGCCAAAATTAATTCTGGAGGGAGTTGGCACTAATTCCGTACTCCAAACCGAATGAGATATTGTATGGTGAAAAGAGTTAATTGCACTGTAGTTTGTTATTGAAGGATTCATGTCAAGCCACTTGACTTCCTAGACTCTTGGGTGGTCATGATGTGTTGCTAGATACCGCTCATAATCTGGGAATATAGGTTTATTAATTGATGAATTAATAAACGAATCCTGATTAGAATTAATTGGATTAATTCTAATTAATTATGGATTATTAATCTCAAAGACATTTGGATTAATTCACATTCACTACTAATTGATTGGGAAACCTAATAGGTCACACACAATAGAGGATTATATACTCAAAATATTATTTGATAACATAGTAGGGTTAATTGCAAGAAAGAGAAGTTGTTGTGACCAAATTATATTTAGTTATAATTTATGGTCCAATTTATAATTGTGAGAACTTGATGTTTCCAATTACAATTAGGGAATTCTAATAGGATTAGAATTCTCAGTTTTTTTAATAGGGTTTTTTGAAATATATGTATATGATACACGAAACCCTAGCTCAAGGTTGGATTCACGAAAAAACCCTGGAAACACACGACAACCTTCTTCTTCTTCTTCTTCTTCTTCTTCTTCTTCTTCTTCTTCTCTCTCTCTCTCTCTCTCTCTCTCTCTCTCTCTCTCTCTCTCTCTCTCTCTCTCTCTCGTTTTGCTGAAAACGTGAAGAACCCTAGCCACCTTATTTTTTGCTAGCATAGAAATACTTTCATGCTTGAGTGTATCCTCTGTGTAGATTACTATTAGAAATAATCACACACTGTGATTATAGTGCTTGGACGTTCAATTCTCGGGGAGTTTGATCAAGAGGATTGCTGGATCATGCCTCGACTTGAAGAAGAAAATTTTGTTCTTTAAACGATCAAAGAAAGGTAAAAATCTGTTACCTTTGTTATTTTTATGTCTTGTTTTTCCACATATATGCGGATCTTGGGATGGTATCTCATTTTTATTTTCTGCTGCGCCGTATAGGATACGAGCCTGAGATACCCAACAGATGTCTCTATAAAAATATTGCTAAATGCCCAATAGTTGTTGTCATTAAGGTGCATGTTTTTATGGCAATCCTTTGAATTAGAGGGTTCCAAGTACTAATAATAAAGCCTCATACAAGTGCTTTATTGCAAACAGTGGATGCCTTTTGAAGAGTACGCAGCCCAGCCATTTGTCCAGAAAATTTTTCGTGCATTTGTATGTATCATTCCTACTAATACTATTTTATATAGTTTCTTTGGATTGTCTTTCATTCTTGATGATGTGATATACAATGAACTATGTTTCTCATGCTTGCACTGGGTGCTTTGAATATGCAGGTTTTCCTCCTAAAGCAAATTATCTATTTTTGGATGACTGTGGATTATGGCAAGTAGAGCTTAGAAATAATATCCCCCTTTCTTACAGCAGTAGAAGATGCAACTATTTTGGCATAGAAATTTGATGAAACCATGTGAAATTTTGTGGATGAGAGTTTTTCAAAACTTTCTTAGGATAACAGTGTATGAATATAGTTTGTCAAAGTATGTCTGATATGAAAGTGTTGCTTTTACATATTATTATAATCTATTGCATTTTACCCTAATATTTTATTCTCATAGGTACCTGAGCTTATGCCTTGCACGAGACAACCACCTAGTATGTATAAATAAAGGAGTTGTGGTTGAGTGCAGTAGTGTTCATTCTTGATGATATCTTAGTCTGATAAAGCATGAGCGTAATTAACAAAGACAAGGTTTGAATCCTCAATCCAGCGCTTTCTTCGAGCCCAATCTTTTTTTCTATTACCGAAGAAACATGCAATTAACAAAAAGAAAGGATAGCCCACACACACAAAAAAAAAAAAAAAATGGAAGAAAGAGTAAAAAGGAGTGTAAAAGTTGTTTAGTTAGTTAGTTATTTATTTAAAATTCAAACTATCTATTATATAAATTCGTTCACAAATATTCCTAGACAAATCTTAGTCATTCCATAAAATTGTTTGTAAATATTTTTGAATATATTATTAATGTAAAATACTACATAAATTTAATATTTTAAATGTATCATTAGAAAAAAAAAATCAACTAAGGATAACACAGTGAATATTTTGAATATATTATTAACGTAAAATGTTGTATAAATTTAATATTTTAAACACATCATTAATAAAAAATAATTAATTAAGGGTAGCGCGGGTACTGAACTGCACTTCGTGTGATATTATTTACTAATGTGTGTGTGTGTGTGTGTGTGTGTGTGTACATGCACATATAAGTGATCATTTGTTAGATTTTGTATAATTATTTGTCTAATGATTTTTATATAGATGTGCATTGTTTGGATTTAAGAAAAATATTAATATAGTTTACTAGTTCTTCATTTTTATAGCTAATTTTGTCTAAAAATAAAAATTAATTGAATAATATTTTGTACTTAGTCGATTTTATTTTGATTATTTATCAAATTTATAGAAATTGTTGATTCCAGGATCTTCTAATAGATCAACATCCATACGTTCAATTTTAGATGTTAGTCAAATAATCAATTTTGTTTTTTATTTTAAAATTTTCTGATTTTTATCCAAATGTTGCCACCCATATTAATTAGATATTCAACCCTAAACCATATGCTTTCTGCTACCTTACCCAAATCTAATGTAATTCAATTTCCTAGAACTTTTGTGTATTAGATTATCATTTTTTTTTTCTATAATTTGTATTTGGCTTGAATTTGTTAGCTTAGTTTATGAAAGTGTCACTACCAGAAAAAAGGGTTATAATGACGCTAAAAAGCATCATTAAAGTGAGTTATAGTGACGCTTTTGTGTTGCTGACGCTTTCAAAGGGCGTCGTGCATATGGCCGTCATAATAGGTGCAGTGACTCTATTTAGCGTCATCACAGATCGGCTATTGTGACGGAAAAAAGCGTTATAATAGGTCTTTTAAGTGATGAAATATTGTGTCAATAAACCCATGTTATTATGACAACACTTTTGGTTAAAATAGGTAGGTTTCTATTACACATTTATACGTCAATAAACGGTCGTTAATATGACACAGTTATTGGTCACAAGATGTTGTTTGAATGATGGAATTGGTCGTCACAAAACAATGGAAAATATGCCACACTTGTACCATCACAATCGACCTTTTGGATGACAAAATAAAGCGTCACTATAGACTTCTGTCATGACGGATTTTTAGTGTCATGAAACCTTTGATAGTATGACAAAAATAAGCATCATCACAGACTTCTGTCATGATAGGTTTTTAGTGTCATGAAACCTTTGAAGTATTACAAAAATAAGCGTCACAATAGATTTGCCATCTCAATAAATGAATCAAATATTTCACAAAAAATCCAAAAATTATGTTTTTTGTCCTTATCGTATATATATTATATATATAACACATAATTGTTAAACAGATATTATTAAAAGTCAAAAGTAATCAAAAGTAACCCATATTAAAGAGTAATCCTATAAATTTATAACATTCAAAAATTATTCAAACATAAGTATTAAGTATTTAGATGCATGCATAAAGCTAAAGCATGTGGCCTTCAAAAAAACATAGTAGCATTATTTTATCTTCTCCAAATCCCAAATAGCTTCGACACTGGAATATGTATTTAATCTGCTTTGTGAATCTTCACCTACAATAATATAGAATGAATTTAGTAAAAATATTATAAAATCCTCTTAGAAGAAAAAAAATATTAAATTAATTAAGAATGTAAGTGATTAGAGAATTACCAAGTGTCATGGCTAAGCAATACCTCTTCCAATGGAATCTCCAATAGTCTGAATAAAATCTATTGGTCTCAACAATTTCTCGTCATGATGAAATGGAACTAGAACCATTACTTCACACCATTCCTCACCCAGCAGTACACCCCCAACATCGTGAGATGGGTCCACACTTTGAATTAAACCTTTTACAACTATTTTAGATGTATCCAACATGCTTAAAATTGAAACATAGCTATGAACCTACAAGATATATCTTATTCAGTTAAAAGTAAATTAGTTAAACAAGCCAAATAGCTCATGCTCACCAAATAAAGGAAACTAGACTTAGATGCTAAAAAACGCTATATAATACTCAAAAAAGCCAAAAGATTGCATAATAGACATCATATGCTACATTTATGCCGAAGCCAAAAGATTGCACAATCAAAATATTAGACATATCATGAATAATACGGTAGAACAATGAAAAAGGACACCAGCCTATATATATGCATACTTTGCTATAAATACAAACAAATAACACAACCATGATATTGTAATATTTTGTATACCCTCAATGTGGTGGTGTTATTGTTAGAACCCATTGAGTGAACTCTTGAAACAGGTGGGGATGAACAATCTCTCTGAGACACTAACATAACATGTATCTCGGCAAGCTCTTTTTCTTGTTCACTCAACTGTGCTTTCATGCTTGTAATTTCATCTCTTTGCTCTTGCATAATATGAAAAGAAGTGGTACGACTTGGAATTTCACTCCACACATCTGAAGGGTGAACACCGCTACCAAACGTGTAGACCCTGCCATATGTATCTAGTCCAACAACTTAGGAGAAGATATCGTTCTTTAAGATGGACAAGCAATTACAAAAGTTAGTCTCTATGGTACAACATTTTATAAAATTTAGTGTAAGAAATGAAAAACTGTACATATACTTAAAGAATGCATAATATTGGGGAAAAGTCATAGAATCTCAAATCTACATATTAAGGCACAATGAAGTAAGGATGTGACTCAAGTTTTCAACCTCCTCAAGATTTCAGCTGCTATAACACCTAGCTCCAAGTTGTCATACATATCAAAGACATACAAGGTAAGAAAACCAAATAATGGCTGAAAAAAGCAACACATATACAAATGTCCTAGCCTCAAATTGAACATATGCCCTTCCCCCAGCAAAACTGTAGAATTAATTAACATGTTATTTGCAAAATTGCTACACTGACAGTTATATTAGCAAAACTGTCCAGATTTTTACTGGAAAGTAGCATACTCCCCTTTTTCTCCTCCAACATCAAACCAATTGACAACAAGTAATTTATTGTGTGTGATTCAACCAAACTGCATATAATTTGATACTATAACCAAGCTGTAGGCAACTAAAAAGGGTAAAGCCAAATGCTACCATCTTATAACATATACACATAGAGAATTGTAAAAAAAGTTATCAAAAGAATTCAAGTGACTATCTTCAAAAAATGAAACTACTTTAACCAAGATTGTTGAAACCACAATATAATCAAACTTTGATAGTTAGAATAGATGGTAGTTTACTGTTTAAGTTAAAGCAGGTTCTTGCGCTTTGGAAGCAAAAGCAAGCTGTTGTGATTTGGAAAAAGATGCAGAATAATGGTATTTTCAGTTCCCACCAGTAAAGTTGTAAGGCTGCTGTGCAAAATAGACATGTTCCTACCAATGATAAGTTGTGGTATTTGCAGTTTTTTATGAAAATGAACCAAAAACCTTCATTAAGAAATATATATTCCAAAGCTCAACCTCATTGAGCATTCAAATTCTGAAATTCTGCCCCCCTTGAACATTCAAAACTGAAACTCAACCTCTTGTATTGAAGAACTCCATTTTCAGCTATTCTTCAAGCTTGGGATAGCATCATAAAATAGGTAACACTTTATCCCATAGCACCTAAAAATTGTCCTAGGCATGATAAGGATCAATTGGATACAAGTTTTCATGGTTGAAGATGAAGAATTCTGCTATGTTGTTAAATTGGAATTTTAATTTTTGGTGCTGTTTGGAGTAAGGGTTATAACTGGCCAGCTTAAGCATGTTCTAGGAATGTGAAGTGGTTAAAATGTAGAAAAAATGCCTTAAATAAATTCTGAAAGTTGTACCTTTAAATGAAGAAAGAACAAGCCATTACTATTTGAAAAGAAGGTTTAAAAGTGGCATCACGTTAGAATACAAGTGGAGAAATCCCTAAAAAAAAAAATAGCTAGCAATACCTATTACAATATATAGGAAGAAAATTCTACATAAGGCAAAGGCTTAAAACGCTACAACCTTAAAATGCTTATGATAATAACCCCTCTACATCTAACCAAGAGCAATGGAATAAGGCAAAGGCAGAACTTGCTTTCGTTTGAAGTGTGAGAAAGACTTTTGGAATGATAAGAGTCAATTGTATTGAATAAAGGAAGGTGATGCAAAAACTTCCTTTAAATAATAGTTCTCCAAAAAAAAAAAAAAAGAGTCAAACCTAATACCTTGAAAACTAACTTGTAGCCCAAACATGACAACTATGCAAAAAAGCACTATTACTAGATACTCCATTTCTAGCATGACATGAGTACATAGGTGGAAGAGTATGTAGGGAAAACTAATTGGAAGAACTAAACTTGATCGAGAAACGTTAATTTTTAAAGTATGATAAGTTGCATTCGTAAGGTTGACAAAATGTTGGAATCTATATTTTATAAGTTGGTTTGAGAGTGGTGCATCTTAGAGCCCCAAAGAACAAATTAAAAGGTTGGATACTCACAAGCATATCGCAACAAAAGTGGAGACTTGCTAGCATCATATAGAGAATCCTACCTCTTGTTTTAGGCAAATTTTTATCTCGAGACAACAATGTAGATTATTCAATAGCCAATACATGAACGGAAATGATGAGATCGACTCGATCTTGACTAGAAGACCCACAAAAGAAAAATGCTTTTAAGTAGAGTAAGCAAACATAATCTAGCTATTAGCCTAAGCATACTACAATTTTGAAAAAGAAAATCAACACCAAGAAGCAGCTATTAGTTATACTACATAATCCAGCTATTAGTTAATAAAAAATCACACAATCAACAACAAGAAGCAACTTTAAAAGTAGATTTCAATCAAATACACCAATCCAGCTATTAGCCTAAGGATACTACAATTTTCACAACATCAATATCCCAACTTATCCTATTAACAATATCCCAACATACAATGATTCAAAAAATGATTAACAACAAGAATATCCCAACATACGAAGATTCAAAAAGAGTTTTACAGCAACAAACCAGTAATTTTTGCACAACAACAATATGCACAGAAAATCGAATTCAACTGACACAAATTCAAGCCTCTGAATTTCAAAGGAAAACCAACTCAACTACAGAAAATGAAACTAACAGATGCACAGAAATGCAAATTGACCGAAGAATACTTACCAATCTAAAGAGTGTTGTACAGACCGCAGCTAAAAAATGCCTTTCTGCAATGCTGAAATGCCAACACACAGTAGCAGAGCGGACTTCCTCACTTCAACCGGTTGTGCAGAGAAGATGCTGCGACTCACCCAGAGGAGTTTGGGCTGAAGAAGTTGCGAATGGCGCCGTAGATTGTCCAATTTCCCTCACTGATTTGAAGGAAAAATCCAATTTCCCTCATTATCCGCCATTGTTGTTGCTCGGCGTCTTTGGTTGAAACACAGCCCTCTTTTGCGTAGGTGAGTTTAGGCTGAAGAAGCTGTGAATGCCACTCTAGATCATCTAATTTCCCTCATTGATTTGAAGAAAAATTCTGATTTCTCTCACTGCCATTGTTGTTGCTCTCGATCGGCGCCTTTGGTTGAAACACGGCCCTCTTTTTTTTCCCCCCTGTCTCGTGCAATTTTTTTAGTGAAGTGTTATACGAGCTCCTGAGGATCCAAAAGTGTTAGGAAAAATCTAATTTTTTTTCTTTACTCAAAATTGTGTCATAATAGTATATCACTTTAAATGAAACTAACAAAACTACATTGTATTGATTCAATATAATAACACTTAAAAAATTAGTGTCATTATAAGTATTATATTATTACACTTTATAAAAAGTGTCATTAAAAATATGTCAGCAAAGCCTTTTTTTCTAGTAGTGTGTAAAAATTATAATAACAAACCAAGATATAAAGCCCACATATTTATTCCATTGAAGTAAAATGTTAACATTTTGGGCAAGGCTACAGCAACTAGCCGCCTTTAGTATAAGGTACCCCTATGATAGATCCAAGACTCTAAACTCGGAGAAGAATTATGATGAATTCCATCCTCCTCTTCAATCTTCACCTCTTCATTAAGGTCGAAGTCAAGATATTGGTTCTCATTCTCTCCCATATCTTGAGTAAACAACATCTCATTATCTTTGCCTTGATTAATTGGAGTAGGCAATTGAGAGTTTTTTGAGAGAAACTCAATTCTTGCATTTACATCTTTAATGGTCCGATCAATGACACAACTCATATCGGTGATATCATTTTCACTAAGGTCCTTTACCTTTTTTTGACCAGCCAAACATTCGTACATCAAAGCGGTGACCTCTTTTTTGCGATTGCTAAGTTGTAGTTTCTTGAGTTGATCTTGTAGTTTGCTAACCTTTTTTTGCGCATAGCTCTCCAAGTTGTGCATGTTTCTCTTTCTTTCTGTCTCAGGTAGGCTTTCAAACTTTGTGAGCACACGCTGCATTTCACCATATGTAGAAGGCCAAACCACAGGTTCCTTGTCAAAAGGACTATGAACGATAAGACACACATCCACACCGCAGAGCACACTAAGCTCTTCGACTTTTTTAACCAAGCTCCTGCATCTTTTGTTGAAAACAACTTTCCTTTGGCTATTATTTGTGATGAAGGCTAAGTTTAACTTTCCCTTTGGCATTGTCACAGGGATAGTTAGAACTTAGAAGCTGAGTGATTGGCGAAAAATAGAGACCACTTGCATTTATAGGGGTGGAGGCACTCTAAGATGGAAATATGATTCATTATTTAAACTTAATTATTGTAGATACAAGCCGTTATACAAATATAATTTTTTAGATACAATTTTTGTTATAAACGTAACGGTTATAAATACATTTCCTTTTGTAGCCATGGCAATTTTAGATAAATTTTCTTATAAAGTTATAACAATTTAAATATTCATTACATAGTTATGGTGATTTAAACATGTTTTTATAAATGTAAGAATTATAAATATGTTTCCTTGTATAATCAAGTGATTTTAGATAAATTTTTTTATATAATCATGACGATTTAAATATTTCTTATATAGACATGGTCAAATTTCTTTCAACTTATTGTGATATCTTTTGTGTATAATTAAAAAGTATGAGTGAATACATTGAAAGGAAAAAAAAATAATGAATAATTGGTGAGAACAGAAATTTTTTTTAGCCAAAATATAAATTGACTTTGTTTGCTACACAGACCGATATATTACATGGAAAATAATAATAAAAGGAAAATTTTGCTATTTGTATAACACATAAATTAAAATTTGTACTAATATGAAAAATATAACATATAATATATTTGGTACAATTCTTTGTTGCAGTGACTTATGAAGACCAATTGATAGAAATCGTCATAGGCATGATAGCCAATTCAAAAAAGGGGGAAAGAAGATCAAATCACTCCTTAGATAAAGGCTATATTTGAGAGATTACAAAGAGCTTTTCAAGCAAAAAAAACTAACAGGCCAAGGAACAGGAGGATGGTGAAGAAATGAATGGTGAAGGAAGGGCTAAAATATGTACAAAATGAGCAAAAATCCTTGTAGAGGATAAAGTTAACACTTATAGAAGGAATAAGGGTCAGAGGATTATCAAAAAGATTACAAAATGATTAACATTTTGTTTGGAAGATCAATGAAGCACATTATAATGGAATGGAGGTTAAAAGAGTAAGGACTAAAGAGCTCGAAAATAAGGGAAGGAGTCCAGTGACCAACTGGCACCGGCCAAGGAGAAGGAACCGACACCAGTCGGTTCTAGAGCAAAATGATGCTTGGATCAAGAGCAACCAGTGACAGCCAATAACGGGCCCGAGCCTGAATTTTGCTAATTTCTCTTATTTTTAACTTAATTATTTTTTTCACTACTTCTCAGCAAATTCCGTTCATGCCGCTTTATATATGTTTACAGAGAAGGAAATAGAGTAGCTAACTATTTAGGCAATTTGTCATGTTTTATTGAGGATGCTCTAGCTTTCCATTCTTTTCATTCACTTCCTATTGAAGCTCGGGGTCTATGTATGCTAGATAGATGGCCAACCCCTTCTTTATGAATTAGAACTTAATAGGGACAAAATTCATCTATATTTTCCTAGTTATTTGAGGGCATTTTGTGATACATTTGTTGTAATAACTAGGTATGTTCCTTCATATTTAACATTTTTACCCTTGGAAAAGTATTTTGGACTTTTATTGTAGAAAACGATGAAAAAATATCGAAACCATTGCTGTTAGAGCACGGCCGGTGCCGGCCTAACCCCAATCTGAAAGAACCGGGGAATTTTAGTCTAAAAACAGAACATGACCAGGCTGACGAAAGCACGGCCAGTGTTAGCCATGCCAAAAGGAGTCAGCATCGGCTTTGCTCTGCCCCATGTCGGCGAGTTTTCCAATTATGCATGAATTTGGTAATTTTTCAAAAGTTTTGGTATTTCTCAAATTCTACTCGACCCAAAACTCTTAAGGAACGAATTTTGGCCTCTTGGAAGCTTATTTAAACAAGAAAAATACAAGACAAAGGTGTGAATCAAAGGATCAAAGTGCCAATCACTCAAAAAAGGAGGAGATTCATCATTCAAGGGGCGTTATTCAAGAAGGTTTCCAAAGAGAAGAAGAATAGCTTGTCTATGAGTTCTTTCTTTTACCTTTATTTTCTTTTTCTATAATAATGGTGTAATTAATGTTTTCATTTTAATTTGACATTGTTTTTAGTATTCATGATTTGTTGAATTAATTTAGTCTTTTTGATCAATTGATTATTTGCCTTGGGATTTGATTACTTGTTTTTATTACAAAGTTGGTTGGTTGATTTTTGTTATTAACTTGCTTGAAAAATGGGTTGATGATGATTTCAACTAATTACTTTCATATTTGTTATCTCTTAACTTGCTTGAAAAAGGGATTAATTGTCAAGAACTTGGATAATCAAAGGTTGGTTGATGATTGTTAGAATATGGATTCATTGACTAATTTTATATTTTAAATCACCTAGAATATAGGGATTTATATGAGAATTGATTTCAATGTATCTTTTGAGTAAGACTAGTGAGATAGAATATATCCATTAAGTTACTTAGAAGATAGGGAATCATGGATTGCAAATGAAGAGGTTTTAATTTAATCCTTCATGAGACGAAGATGATAATTGATTATGATATTTGCAAAATGATTCATTGTCATGTTTTCAAAAGTATTTGTCTAAATGGCATACTTTTACATCCTTGATTTGTATATATATATTTTTTATTTTTCTTTTTATTATCTTATCACTTTATTAGGTCGGTTAAATAATGAATGAAAAGTGATTAGTGTGTACTTGTTCATGTGAAAATCAATACTCATTAATTCTCTATACTATACTTACAATGAGTATACTTGCTCGTACATGTATTTTGGGATTAATGTTTTAATTAAAACTTGACTAAGCGATGGATTTAAGTTTCATGATTTTTTATACACCTAAAATTTACGCATCAAGTTTTTGGCACTGCTGCTGTGGAATAATATCATGAAAAATTGAATTTTATTGATTTAACTATGTTTATATGTCTATATGTAAATATGTGAATATGTATATATGTTTCTTGTATGAATAGGTGTCATATTTTGTTGTTTGTATATGTGTAATTTAATTTCCTAAATTCCTTACATGTTGTAATTTTCCTAACTTAATTTGTGAATGTGTAGTAACTGTTCAATTTGTAAATTTTATAATCTCATTATATTCTATTTTTTTGGTAGATTTTGCCCTTAGTGTATGACCCAATGATCTAAAGTAGACATAGTAGATCTTGATCCTGAGATTGACAGAACTCTCACAAAGATCCGAAAGGTTGTTAGCAAAAGGGTAAAAGGAGACATGGAGGTTAACCAACCAAACAATGGTGGTAATGGTGGTAATAATAGGAGGTGTAACACCCCACTACCTGCGTACCCAAAATAGGACGGAGATGTCACCCCTTCCAATGGACTAGGGGTCTTTATAATGAGGTATTAAAGAAAAATGACTAAATAAAATAAAACGATAATCTTATTACATCTGAAATCAAAACTTATACAAGTATGAAATTTAAAAACTAACAATCGTCTCTCAAAAGAAATACAAAGTAAAATAAAATAATCTGAACGATCAACTCTTATTCCTTCAACTTGCTCAATAAAAGCATTCTCCTAAAAGCATGATATAAAAATGGTGTGAGATTGACATCTCAGTAAGTCCCATGTGTGCGGATATCACATTTAAACATTTCGTGCATGCAGGTTTGTCAAAACCACAAAATATACTTGCAAGTCAATTTTCATCAATAAACAGTTATTAAGTGGAGTAATGCTTAACATATTCAAAATAGTTCTTCAATAAATCAACCACTCATCTTTACCATTGATTTATAAAGTAAGGATTTGCAATGATTCAATAATAATATCAAAAGTCCTATCATGATTACCATCGTGATAGCGTTCCAATATAACCATTCAACATTGGGCAATGGGTGATCCGCCCACTAGGGTGAGGTACTCCTTCTCTACACCCAACACACCGGTTGTCCAACCCGAAAAAATAAAGTCTACATAGACCAACATGCTAGCTCGGACCGGCCTGACTAAATGGTATTGTTGCCTCTTTAAGCTAAGCTCATCTTCTGGAGGTGTCCTCCTGTTAGAAGAGTTACTCTAACTCTCCAAGACTAGAACCACTATCCTACTCCCGCTGAGTACTCAACGTTCACCATTTAGGTGCATAATAATTTCCCTTGTTTTCGCAATCATTAATTACCTTATCTTTGCAAAATGTGATTTTCATATCCAGCTTTTCAAAACATTCTAGTGATAAGAAAAATGAAATTATTTTCAGTTAAAAGTTGAGATTTGACAAAATCATTTAGAGAATAAAATATCTACGTTCTCAATCCAAGTATCAAAATACCACAACAATAATTTATCATGTTCAACTATCGCTTCAATCATCATATTGACACCATTTCAATATCATTGTACAAAAGACTTGCAAACATGTAATATTTAGCAAAACAGTTATGTAGGGACTTACTTAAATATACTGAGCAATCAACCACATCAATGCTTGTCCTCATTTTCCCTTTCTTCCTTATCTAGAATTAATGATTCTATAATTAGAATCCAAATATTACACCACTATCCTTTCATGCAGCATGAATCTCTATGATCATATTAATCATTAATTCATCTATGCCATCTAGATAGCCTAATTCATTAGATCATTGCTATAACTTCACATGATCATGCATCTTATCATTATGCATGCTTAAAATTGGATGAACTCATCAATGCAATGATCTCTAATATTCGTCTACCATTAATCTCATATAATGAACATATTTGCCCCTAAAGATCTCCTCTTTAATCACCATGCAATATATGTAGGTCTTCATAGCATTATTTAACTATGCATCACTCCATATACACTTAGTTTGCAAAATTGCACCGTCAAAACTCATCAATTCTATCTGTATCTATCTAAGTATTTGATTGAAATATTGAATAATAATGTATATGTCAATTGTTAGTGTTATGCCCTAGAGGTAATCACTTGTACATTGTATATGACACATTTTATTTTAATAAAAGGCATTATTTATCTTACACTTTCTTTTGTTTACTTTTGGGTAAAATAACTGTTAGATAAAGTCCCTAGTACAACACTGTGTTAAGAAAATCATGGTAGAGATCATGATATGAGATTCCTACTATATTGTATAGTGTTAGTACTTAAATAGTCCCTAGTCATAGTATTAATGAGACTGGACATCATTAATGCGTTAAGACTAGTATGTGTTAGACTTCCTGATTCGATCAGGCAGTGGTTCTCATATCTGTGAGTATTGAGATACTCAAAGTTAACAGATGGATACTTGTTAATGGAACAAGTACATTGGATGACCTAGCTATGAGATAATCACATGGATAACTATTTAGTGCAGTGATATAATCTCAATATAGCAAACATGCAAGTATCCTTAGACTTGAGATCTCCAAGGTACTTTGTTTGTTGAGCATTATGCTTTGATTCCAATCTCTGGAGCTAGATTGAGAGCCGCCTATGGGATGGATATAGGGTACATTGTAAGCGAAAGTAGTTGAAAGGGTTAATAGAGGATTCACCACTCCTAATAGTAGGGACGAACATCTAACGGTCACTTGTAGGAATTACTACTCAAGAAGTCCTTGGCCAAGGCGATTGTATACTGGAAATAGTTCTAATTAATACACTTCTAAAGTAGTGGGTTTCTGGTACAAGTACTATTATATTTGGGCCAGAATTGATATACATTCTAGAGGGAGATAGCACTAATTTCGAACTCCAAATCGAATGAGATATTCTATGGTGAAAGAAGTTAATTGCACTATAGTTTGTTATTGAAGGGTTCATGTCAAGCCACTTGACTTCTTAGACTCTTGGGTGGTTATGATGTGTTGCTAGATACCGCTCATGATTTGGGAATATGGGTTTATTAATTGATGAATTAATAAACCAATCCTGATTAGAATCAATGTGATTAATTCTAATTAATTATAGATTATTAATCTCAAAGACGTTTGGATTAATTCATATTCGCTACCAATTGATTGGGAAACCTAATAGGTCACACACAATAGAAGATTATATACTCAAGATGTTATTTGATAACATTGTGGGGTTAATTGCGAGAAAGAAAAGTTGTTGTGGACAAATTAAAATTAGTTATAATTATGGTCCAAATTGTAATTGTTAGAACTTGATGTTTCCAATTACAATTAGGGAACTCTAACTATTTTATAATTCTCAGTTGGAGTATTCTTCCAGTAGATTTCGTGTAATATATAAGGATATATGCATGAAATTCCTGGCTGGAGAACACACGAAAACAACTCCAAACCCTAGGGCACACTCGCCTTCTCTCTCTCTCTCTCTCTCTCTCTCTCTCTCTCTCTCTCTCTCTCTCTCTCTCTCTCTCCTGAAAACAAGACTAACCCTAGCCGCCATCTTGTTTATGCTAGCACATAAACATCTTGGTACTTGAGTGTCATCCTCCGTATGGATTTCTATTACAGATAATCACACACTGTGATTATAGTGGTTGGACATTCAACTCTCGTGGTGTTTGATCAAGAAGATTGCTGGATCGCGCCTCGACTTGAAGAAAAAATTTTTTGTTCTTCAGACAATCAAAGAAAGGTAAAAAGCTATTACCTTTGATCTCTTTATGTCTTGTTTTCTACACATATGCGGATCCTGGGATGGTATCTCGTTCTTATTTTTTCGTTGCGCCATTTATGATATGCGTGAGATATCCAACAGTGGTATCAGAGACTTGCTGTGTATGGTTTGCGGACATTGTTTTTAGCTTGAAAAGCTATTTTCATGAATTCATGTTTGTTTTTGTTCGCTGTGAAAGCTTTTTTTACTCGAGTCGAAATTGTTTCGAGCATTGGAGTTGGGTCTATAGCACAATATACTTGTGTAATAGTTACATCATATTTCAAAAAATGTTTTCTTTATGTGCTGAAAGTTTTTGCAGAAAAAACTTTTCTTGAACATAGTTGTTGCCTTCCGTTTCATCCTAATTTTCTATTTTGTTTTGTTTAAACTAACAAATTAGTTTTTGTTTTGAGCTTCAAAACAGAAAATTCTGTTGAGAATTGTTCTCACTAAACAATTGTAGAAGATAAGGGCTCTAGAAATTGTTTCTGGAAAATTTTTGAAAACCGCCGCCTCTTCTCGACTATAGCCGGCGCCAGTTGTATGTTGTTTTACGACATCCAGAAATTGTTTTTGGAAAAATTTTCTTAAAAACCAGTCCGCAGCTGGCGCCGGCTCTGGCTTCCAAACCGGCGCCAATTCTGCCCTGTTTCGCGTCATTCAAAAAAAAAAAAGGAGGATTTTGAAAAGGAAAAATCTCATATGATGAGAGGCGGTAAAATAAAATTTTCTTTCAAGGGGCGCTGCCCCCTTAACCCCCGCCCGCTGACCAGCCAGCGGGACTGCCATTTTAGCTACCAAAGATGGGACCCAAAAGCATTTTCTCAAAATTAATTTTGAGACAAACAAGTTTATTTTTTCAAAATAATGATTTTGAAAATTTAAAATTAATGTATTTTTTAAAATATTAATTTTAGAATTTGTTTTATTTTTCCAAAATAGTGATTTTGGAATAATAAAAATTATATGTTTATTTTGTTTAAGCATAATTAATGGCATGGTGGATGGTTATGGACTAAAACCAATTATATCTGTTCATGCATTTTACAATTTTGGTTTTTTTTTTTTATGAAATAAGGCATGCATGTCTTGCTTTCTCTAAAATTCTTGTATAATTCTCTTCTCATCTAACTCCCATTGAATGTAACTCGAGATTTTTTCTTTTTAGGAAATTATGTAATTAGTTTACATAAGTTAGATAGGAGTAGAATTATTTTATTTTGGAGATGGCAACCAAAATAAGGCTAGAAGGTAAGACCTTCAACTTAAATCATGCATGAACACATAGGATTAACTATATTAATTTTTTATATGACTCAAAGAAATTAATTTAGAGTAAAGTCCATAACCATACAACGTAATCGCTTTATTATTATGATTTTCAATTATGTGATTTATTGATTTTTATCCATGTCATTTATTGAAATCACTAAAAGGAACAAATCCCTCAATTAATATTAAACATAATTCCTTTCGTTAACATAGTAAGAACGAAAGTCCTTTTTCGAGACCAAGTTGTTGGGCAAACCCAAGCCTACTTGACATCGGGCATGTTCAAGCTATGGAATTAAATTCCTGATTAATGGGTCGGGTTTAACTAAATTCTCTATCCTGGTTGGGCAAACTCAAGCATAAAGAAATTTAGAGGAAAAGTTGGAGTAGCCTAAAAGGCTTTAAGATTAAAAGCTGTTAATAACCCAATGATCCGGTAGTTACATACGGTGTAATTGGTATTGGATACCTACCAATGAACTCAAAGGTGACTTGTTGGGCAAACCCAAGGTTATTCTTGAAGAATTTGGATACTGGTCCACTAGGAAAGCTTTCAACGGGCTTTCCTGAATCAGTAGTAGGGGCTATTGGTTTGAATAAAATAGTGGAGTAAAAACGTATTTAATTAAAGTCCTAATTATTTGAATTTCATGTGCATATACAATAGTTAATCCTCCCTATCTTTACATCTAGGATACTTGCATCATGTCAACAAACCTAAACCTATGTAGCATCTTGGAAACCAACAAGTTAAATGAATCAAACTACCTCCACTGGTATAGAAATTTGAGAATCGTTCTCAAATAAAAAAAGTTACTCTACGTGCTAGATGCTCCTATTCCACCACCACTAGCTCAAGATACTTATGCTGATGAGCATGCTGTCCACAAAAGGCATAAGGAGGATAGTGATAAAGCATCATGTATTATGCTGACATCCATGACTCCAGAGTTGCAAAAATAGCATGAGCATATGGATGCTCAATCGATTATACTACATCTTCGAGAGCTGTTTGACACTTAAGCCAGAATTGAGAGATACGAGATCTCGAAGCAACTATTCTGTTGTAAAATGGTAGAGGGTTTTTCTGTGGCCACTCATGGGCTGAAGATGTTGGGTTTAATAAAGAAGCTTGGATCTCTTAGGTTCGCGATGGATCATGACTTAAGTGTTGACTTAATTCTTCAGTCTTTGTCTAATAGTTTCTCACAATTTGTGATTAACTATCAGATGAACAAGATTGAGACCACCATTCCTTTTTTTTTTTATTTATCACAATGTAAAAGGATTTATATTGATCAAAATATCTTTACATGGATGTTTACTAGTTCATAGTCAAGAGGACTATTAATTAGCAGTGGTACATACCATTCTCCAAACTAGACAGAACATTAGGGTACAAAGTAAAAATAATAGTGTACACATGTGTTTTGATCTTTTTGGAAATATCCAATAGTTGGCAAACAGTCCCCTTAAATAGTGCTTTGTTTCGTGCAGACCATATGTAATAGAATATGGCATCTATAGCAGTAGCTTTAGCCTTTGCCATCCAAGAAGAGCCACAGTTTGCACGCTTGTACCACCTAAAACAAGATCCAACCGAATTCATTGCTTGTGGTAGTCCCAGCCACACTTTAATTTCCCTCCAAATAGATGCAGAAAAAGAGCATTTGAAGAAAAGATGGCTAGTTGTCTCCATATGTGCTTTACATAGAGGACAAGATAAATCATCCAAGTGGAACACAAGTGCATCTTTGGTCTTCAAACACCCCCAAGCACACAGCCAGACCATGAATGAATGCTTGGGGGGTAAGCCGCTGCTTCCATATAGTCTTTGCCCAGAAAACCTTCGAGGAAGGCAACCTAAAGTAGTCATAAGCCAATGAGGTGAAGGAGGTATTAGATGTAGCCAAAGTATGGAGAAGATCAGAAGCACAACGAGAACCATTTTCTCACTCCAGAATCAAGTCCCGAATTGCTAATACTTTATGAAACAATGGAGAATGGTCCTTGTGGTGTTCAATCTCCCAAACAGATCTGCTCTTAATATAGTAATGATCTAACCATTGGACCCACAAGGATTGTTTCTCAGATTGTATGTCCTAAATGATTCTGGTTAATAATGCCACATTCTAAGTTTATAGATGGCACAAACCAAGTCCCCCCATATTCTTGGGTAGGCAGACAGGCAACCAACGACTTTTTTGAATCCCATAGGAAATCACGAGCCATCCTATCCAACTGAAAAATAACAGCAGACGGAGTTGGGAAAATGGACAACCAGAAACATTCAACCCCCTGAAGGACAGTCTGGATCAGCAGTAGTCAGTCAGCATAAGAAAGTGAACGCGCATACCACTGCCCAATATAGGAGCCAATTCTATCTAACAGAGATCAATAGAGAGATAGCCGGATTTTACCATGCATGTTAGGTAGGCCAAGGTAACGAAAAGAAAATTGCCCAATGGGTATACCGGTATCTGCCAGAAGACCCTCCTGATCATTGCTACAAACACCAGCCATATAAATATTAGACATGTCCTTATTGATTTGAAGACCAGAGCACCTATTGAATTCATCCAAGCAGTCAAGGAGGATACGAACTGAGGGACGGTCACCCCTAGAAAATAACATAAAATCATCCGCAAAAGAAAGGTGAGTAATCCTTAAGGTCTCACATTTGGGATGATAGTGGAACAAAGTCCCAAGTGTGCACACTTTGACAACTCGAGAGAAATATTCCAAGCATATAACAAATACGAGTGGAGAGATAGGATCCCCCTGTTGGAGACCTTTTTGACCTCTAAAAAAGCTGTGACCGTCCAATTAATAGCAACAGAAAAAGAGTTAATGGTCACACACTGCTGAATCTAGTCCACAAAAAGATGTGGGAATCCTAGTCCATTAGTAATTCCAGTAAGAAAGCCCAGTTTACTGAGTCATATGCCTTCCAAAGGTCCACCTTGACTGTACAATGGGGAGAAACCCTTTTCCTACCATACGTACGTAGAAGCTCCTGAACAAGTAGAATGTTGTCAGCCATGAGTTTGTCCTGAATGAACGCCGATTGCTAGATGTCCACAAGATGAGGTAAAATAATTTTGAGCCTGTCTGCCAAAATTTTTGAAATGATCTTGTACACAACGTTACAACAAGAAATTGGTCTATAATCCCCCACTCTTTCTGCATGTTCAGACTTAGGAACCAGTGTTATAACTGAATGGTTAATCTGCTTGAGGATTTTGGCAGACAAAAAGAATTCCTTAACCGCATCACATAGGGTCAGAGCAACCGTAGCCCAAGCCTTCTTAAAAAATAACGCAGAGTACCCATTCAGACCCAATGCCTTACAGTCACCTATGTCCCACAAAGCTACTTTAATATCATGATCGGATACCGGTCTACCCAAGTCGTCCTTCAAGTCATGGGGTACCATTTGGCCAGCACAAACATAGTCCACATTGATTCTCTGACAGTCAACCCTCGTCCCTAGTAGATTACGGTAGTTTTCAACAATTCATCAGCAAGAGCCTTTGGACTGTCAGTCCTAGAACCATTCTCCTTACGAATTGAAGCAATGGAACTCCTTTTTTTTTGTTCCGTTTGACGATATTAAAGAAGTATCTTGTATTCTTATCTGCTTGAGCCACATACTTCCCTTTTGCAAGCTGTCAGTAGAACTTCAATTCCATATCTGCAAGATGCCAAGCAGACAGTTTGCACTATTTGAACTTAGAGATAAGGTCCTGGTCTTGAGGGTTTTCAAGTAATTGCTGTTGGACACTAAATACATCCTTGTTCACCTATTAAGCACGTTCAAATAATTGTGAGAATTCACATCTGTTTAGTTTTCGCAAGTCCCTCTTAAGCTCTTTCAACCGACGATAAAGAGTAAATTGGTGGTGTCTCATATAGGGACAAACCCACGCGCCCTTAACCAAACCGTGAAATGAGTCATGGTCAGCCCAGAAGATAAAGAACCTGAATGGTCGAAGAGAATCACCACAGTAGTCAACCAGTGACCACAGACAGGGGCAATGATTAGACAGGTAACTAATGGTGAAGAATTCTACCAATGCGTGGACGTTGCACTGGAACTATGCATCATTACCCATCACCCTATCCAGTTAGACCAAACCCTAGAATTTTTCCACGTAAACCTCTTAATAGGGGCTAAATTAGTCATGTTTTTTCTAGTTATTTGAGGTTCTTCTGTAATATATTTTGTTCAATAACTAGTTATATTCCTTCATATTTGAGATTTTACTCTTGGAAAGGTGTTTTGTTCATTATTTTAGATTTTTAGGGTAAAATAAAACAAAAACGTCGCAAAATAGAGGAGAGACGGCGCCGGCTAGGGCACTGGAACCGGCGCAGGCCATGCACTGTTGGCACGAACTTCGAAGTGGCGGAAAAATTAGTGAAACAGAGCAAAACAGAGGGGAACCGGCACCGGCCCCAAGAGTCAAGGTGGCACCGGCTGCATTCTGGTCTTCATTGTGTAAAATTCGGAGAAAAATTGGCGAACGAGTAGAGAAGCAGAACACAACTGGCGCCGGCTCCAAGAGCAAATGCGGCGATGGCTGTGCCCGAAGCTAAAGCGGTGTTGTGATTTTTCTATGCGGTTTTTGGTAATCTATGGAGTTTTAATATCTTCCAACTTCTACTCGGCCAAGAACATTATACCTACGAGTTTAGGCACTTCCTAAGCCTATAAATAGATGAAAAACACAATGGAAGAGGAGAGAATTCATTGATCATCATAGAAAATCACTTAATCAAAAGAGGAATTCTTTAATTCAAGGAGGGTTGTATAAGAAGGTCTTCAAAGGAAGAAGAAAGAGGCTTGTCTATAAGTGCTTTCTTTTACTTTGTTTTCTTTTTCTTGAACAATGATGTGTTAATTGTTTTATTGTAATTTGACATTATTGTAGATATTTATGATTTTTAGAGGTATTTGATCTTTTGATTAATTGATTGTTACTCTTAGTATTTAATTACTTGGGTTGATTGCAAGATTAATTGATTATTTTCCATTAACTTGCTTGAGAATAGGGTTGATGGTGTCAATTTATTGATTTCATATTTGTTATCTTTTAACTTACCTGAGAATGGGGTTAATTGCTAAGGACAGAGTAATTAAAAGTTAATCAATGTCTGCCAGAGTATGAATTCATTGGTTAATTTCATGTTTTAAGTTTGCCTGAGAATGGGACTTGAATTGAGGATTGTGATTAATGCATCTTTTGGGTAAGACTAGTTGAGATCTGTGATGCCAAGTTACCTAGAAGATAAGGGTTCATGGATTGGAAAAGAAGTGAGTCTACTTTAATCCTTCATAATGCCAAGAGAATGATTAGTTATGATAATGATTAGGTACGTTAATTTTATGGTTGTCTAGACAAAGGTTTAAGTTACATAATTCTCCATCCTTGATATGTATATATTTTTATTTTTTTTCTTTTATTTTCCTTTTTATTTATTTTTCACTTTATCGAGTCGGTTACACAATGAAAGAAAGGTGATTAATGTCTACTTGTTCCTTGAGGATCGACACTCGTTTGAACCCTATGCTCAGTTAATGATGAGTACGATTTCTCATATGTGTAATTTGGGTTAAACGTTTTAATTTAAACTTAATTAGGAATGTGATTAGTTTTTGTATAATTTTTACACCCAAGTCCGAACACATCACCTCTACCCAACATAAGGTAGGTCTTCCAGGCCTATATTAGTACAAGTTGCTGCAAAGTCCTTAATTTCATATGTAGAAGGTGGGGTGCCACTTATGTTGTCATCAATATGTAAATAAGCATTGAAATCTCCCATAAGGATCTATGGTTCAGATAGAGCAGTAGATAAGTAGTCAATAACTTCCCACAATGCCTTGTGTGCTACTATAGAGTTGTAATCATAGATAAAACAAAAGTAATAAGAAACATGAGTAACCTTACAGGTGATACGAACAGTAATTGCCTGAGGCGAACAGTGGAATAACTGAACATCCACCCTAGCACCATCCCACAAGATGACCACCCTGCCCCCCCTCCGTCTTAGCCAAGTTATGTATTACCAACCAATTAATGAACTTGTTACGCAGGATATTGTCAAGTCCATCCACACTCAATTTAGTTTCCAATAATCCAATGACGTCAACATGATGTTTAGAGATAAACTCCAGAACCCCGTGGTGTTTGAGGGTCATATTAAACCCTCGAATATTCCAGCATGTGATTCTCATTGGGGACTTACTAGTGCCCATTGGACACCAATCAAGTCAAAACTATGATTAGCATATTTCTTCCATACGGATCGTATGAACTTTGTGGCTTGTACTGTTGCCTTTCCAACATTCAGCACCATTGTAGGGATTTCCTCCAGCCTTTGGTCATTCCCAGTGGATGAAGCCATTGTTTTCTTTCGAAATTGAACATTCCTTTGTGAATTTGAGCGGGATTGGACACGGCCAAACCGTCTAACCCTGGAATGCGCCCTTTTATCCCTAATCTGATCACCATGCCCAACAGCCATGTTCGGGGCAGCAAGCGCACCAACTCCAGTATGCCTCGGCTTATTCATAGGGCCAGCATATACATCAACCCCATCTAGCCCATGTTTGTCCTTGGCAGCAGCTTAGACCGGCACTTGTGCACGGGATGAAGCCCTAGACATTAAGTTCTCTATTCGTTCCTGTCCAAGGTATTGGAGAGGAGCTTTCCTTTTATCAATGCATTTAGAGATTGTCCCCCTAGGTGAAGATGACTGCATGACGTGGTCTTGTCCTTTTAATTGGCCTGTCCGTTTACCATTTGTTGGTTAGATCGGCTTTGGAATTCAGCAACTGTTCTCTCTTTTTCATCTTATCTCCCATACAAGCCTCTGTATAATTAATGTCCAAATTTGCAGCAATGGTTACAGAATGCAGGTTCAAATTCAAATCGCATTGCCTGCTGTTTGATTTTTCTGGATGGTAATCGGAGTGGAACCACCTTCACTAGTGGTTTAGAAACATCAACTTCCACCAGTACTCTAGCATAGGACAAACGGTCTAGCCTTGCAGTGAGCATATCGGACATAATAGGAACGCCAATAGCATATGCAATTTTACTCAGTGCTGTCTTGTTCCAACAACCCAGAGGCAGTGTTGGAAACGTCACCCAGATGGGAATTATGCTCACCTCATCTAAAGAGAAATCAAATTTAGATGACATTATTTTTTAGCATTAACGACCTACCATACACTGCATAAGGCCCCCCACGAAGAACCAGCTACCTGTCTACTTCGTTGTTGAATTGAAAGATAATCTAACCCGCGGCATGTGAGTGAACCTTAGTTTGAACACCCCACTGCTTAGTGAGTTCCAGTATAGCTTTCATACCCGGGAATCTTCCTACAAACATCCCAATTATGCAATAGTCCAACTTCACCTTAGTGTCCTCAAAGTCCAGAACATCAATGTTAATGAAATCACCCGAGTTGAGGATGTAGCTCAATCGCATTCCATTGAACATTTCACAGTTCCCTTTAACCACATTTGTCCACCATTCTTGAGTTAATCAATCTTCTCAAAACTATGGAGTCCTCCATGAAGAAGGATTCCAATGCAATTTTAATGGTAGAATCTTCCTCTTCTAAGAAGAAAGTTCAAAAGAAGAAGTAGAAAGCTCCCATGAAGCCCAAAGGTAGTGTGAACAAGAAGGACGTTGCTACCAAGGGCCCATGCTATCATTGTGGTAAGATGGGCCATTGAAGGTGCAACTGCGAGGCCTACTTGGAGACCGTTAAGGACAAAAAGCGGAAGGAGAAGCTTACAAAAACTTCTACTTCTACTCCGAGTATGTTTATGATTGAGATAAATACTACCTTTAGAAATGAGATATGGGTATTAGATACTGGATATGGATCTCATTTATATAATAACTTGCAAGGACTAAAGAGCAGTAGAAGGCTAGAGAAAGGCGACGTGGACCTACGTACTGCAAATGGAGCAAAGGTTGCTACACTTGCTGTAGGGACATATGAGCTAACCCTGCCTTCGGGATTAATTCTAGAATTACAAAACTGTTATTATGTACCAGTTTTAATGAAAAATATTATCTCAATTGCGTGTTTAGACTTAAATGGATTTCATTTAATATTTAAGAATAAATGTTGTTCTTTTTCATTGGATGATATTCATTACGGTTCAGCAACTCTGGTCAATAGTTTGTATGTTCTAGACTTGGATAGTCCAATTCTCAATATAAACAATAAGAAATCTAAAATAGATAACTTTAGCACCTCTTACTTATGGCATTGTCATTTGGGCCATGTAAATGAAAATCGTGTTTCTAAGTTACACAAGTTGGGTGACTTATAGTCATTTGATTATGAATCATATGGCATATGCGAGTCTTGTTTACTAGGTAAAATGGATAAAACTCATTTTTCAAGAAAAGGAAAAGGGGCCAAGAAGTTAGAACTCATACATTCTGATGTATGTGGCCTAATGTCAATACAAGCAAGAGGAGGTTATAACTATTTCATAACCTTTATCGATGATTTCTCACGATACGGGTATTTGTATTTAATGAAGTACAAATCTAAGGCCTTTGATAAGTTCAAAGACTTCAAGAATGAAATAGAGAAATAACTTGGTAAAAGCATTAAGATTCTAAGATCTGTTTGAGAAGGAGAATACTTGAGCCAATAGTTTTTTAGTTATCTTAGAGATAATAAGATATTATTTCAATGGACTATACCACATACACCTCAACATAATGGTGTATCTGAGAGAAGGAATCGAACCCTTCTAGACATAGTACGGACCATGATGGCTTCGTAGACCTACCAAAATCATTTTGGGGGTATGCACTAGAGTCTTCTATTTATATACTAAACAGAGTTCCAACAAAATCGGTTGATTCTACCCCATTTGAGATGTCCTTTGGTAAGAAACCAAAGTTATCTTACTTGCGAGTATGGGGTTCTCCTGCCTTTATCAAAAGGCTACAGTCAGACAAACTTGATAGTAAGTCTAACAAGTGTTTGTTTGTGGGATATCCGAAAGAATCTTTTAGATATTACTTTTACCTCCCCTCCGAAAATAAAGTGTTTGTTTCGAAGCATACCGTCTTCTTAGAGAATGAGCACATGCTCAAAGGGGACAGTGGGAGTAAAATTGAACTTAGTGAAGTTCAAGAAGATCAAACAAACAAGGATCAACCATCTGATTCCACATCTATTGAGAGAATAGATGAACCTTTTACAACACAAGAACCTCGTAGATCCAGTAGGATACGTGTGGCACCTGAGAGATATAGATTTCTCATTAGTAATCACAATGACGTATTGCTCATAGATGAAGATGAGCCTACTACCTACAAGGATGTTCTAAACAGTTCAGAATCTGGTTAATGACTTGAGGCCATGAAGCCAGAGATGGATTCCATATACAACAACCAAGTATGGATTTTAGTTGATCCACCCAAAGGAATTAAACTTATTGGGTGCAAGTGAGTTTTCAAGAAGAAAACGAACATGGATGGTAATGTAGTTACCTATAAAGCACGTCTAGTGGCGAAGGGTTATCATCAACAACATGGTATTGACTATGACGAAACCTTCTCGCCAGTAACCATGTTAAAATCTATTAAGATACTCCTAGCCATTACTGCTCATTATGATTATGAGATTTGGCAAATGGATGTGAAAACAGCTTTCCTAAACGAAAATCTGACTAAGTGTATATGAAACAACCTGAGGATTTCACATCCAATGATAGCACAATGGTGTGTAAGCTGCAAAGGTCCATTTATAGACTGAAGCAAGCTTTTAGGAGTTGGAATATCCGTTTTGATGAAATAATCAAAGAGTTTGGTTTCATTTAAAACATGGATAAGCCTTGTGTATACAAGAAGGTCAGTGGGAGTGCAATCGTTTTCTTATTGCTTTATGTAGATGACATATTGCTAATAGGAAACGATATACCTGTCTTGCAAAAGGTTATAGTTTGGTTGTCCAAACAATTCTCCATGAAAGACCTTGGTGAAGCAACCTATATTCTTGGAATAAGGATCTGTAGAGATAGATTCAAAAGGTTACTAGGTCTTTTACAGTCTACATACATAGATAAAGTGCTTAAGAGGTTTAGCATGGATCAATTCAAAAAGAGATTCTTACCCATATCATATGGTGTAAACCTTTCAAAGTCGATGTCTCCCAAAACACAAGTTGAAAGGGATCACATGAGTAAGATTCCATATGCTTCGACAGTTGGATCTATCATGTACGCTATGATATGTACAAGGCCCGATATATCTTGTGCTCTCAGTTTGACGAGTAGATACCAATCAAACCCTGGTGAGGGTCATTGGGCGGCTGTAAAGAACATCCTTAAATACTTACGAAGGACTAAGGATGTGTTCTTAGTATATGGAGAAGGTGATTTGAAAATTAATGGGTATATTGATGCCAGTTTTTAATCTGACAAAGATGATTTCAAATCACAATCTGGCTACGTGTTTACGTTGTGTGGAGGGGTAATAAGTTGGAAGAGTTCCAAACAAGAGACTATTGCTGACTCTACAACAGAAGTTGAGTACATGGCCGCTTCTGAAGCAGCTAAGGAAATAAAGATAGAGAGAGTTCCCACTGATGAGAACATAGCTAACCCGTTTACCAAAATACTATCCCGAAAGAAACATGATAGGCATGTTGAGTCAGTCGATATTAGATACATGAATGATTGGCTCTAGTGCAAGTGAGAGTTTGTTAATGTTATGCCCTAGAGGCAATCACTTGTACATTGTATATGACACATTTTATTTTAATAAAAGGCATTATTTATCTTACAGTTTCTTTTGTTTACTTTTGGATAAAATAACTGTTAGATAAAGTCCCTAGTACAACACTGTGTTAAGGAAATCATGATAGAGATCATGATATGAGATTCCTACTACACTGTATAGTATTAGTACTTAAATAGTCCCTAGTCGTAGTATTAATGAGACTAGACATCATTAATACGTTAAGACTAGCATGTGTTAGACTTCCTGATTTGATCAGGCGTTGGTTCTCATATCCATAAGTATTGAGATACTCAAAGTTAACACATAGATACTTGTTAATAGAACAAGTACATTGGATGACCTAGCTATGAGATAATCATATGGATAACTATTTAGTGCCAGTGATATAATCTTAATATAGCAAACGTGCAAATATCCTTAGACTTGAGATCTCCAAGGTACTTTGTTTGCTGAGCATTGTGCTTTGATTCCAATCTCTGGAGCCAGATTGAGGGCCACCTATGGGATGGATATTGGGTACATTGTGAGGTAAATGAAAGTAGTTGAAAGGGTCAATAAAGGATTCACCACTCCTAATAGTAGGGGCGAATATCTCACAACCACTTGTAGGAATTACTACTCGAGAAGTCCTTGGCCAAGGCGATTGTGTACTGGAAACAGTTCCAATTAATACACATCTAGAGTAGTAGGTTTCTGGTACAAGTACTACTATATTCGGGCCAGAATTGATATACATTCTGGAGGGAATTGGCACTAATTCCGTACTCCAAATCGAATGAGATATTGTATGGTGAAAGGAGTTAATTGCACTGTAGTTTGTTATTGAAGGGTTCATGTCAAGCCACTTGACTTCTTAGACTCTTGGGTGGTCATGATGTGTTGCTAGATACTGCTCATGATCTGGGAATATGGGTTTATTAATTGATGAATTAATAAATCAATCCTGATTAGAATTAATATGATTAATTCTAATTAATTATGGATTATTAATCTCAAAGACGTTTGGATTAATTGATGTTTGCTACCAATTGACTGGGAAACCCAATAGGTCACACACAATAGAGGATTATATACTCAAGATGTTATTTGATAACATTGTGGGGTTAATTGCGAGAAAGAGAAGTTGTTGTGGACAAATTATAATTAGTTATAATTTATGGTCCAAATTATAATTGTGAGAACTTGATGTTTCCAATTACAATTAGGAAACTCTAATTGTTTTAGAATTCTCAGTTGGAGTATTTTTCCAGCAAATTTCGTGTAATATATGAAGATATATGCACGAAATTCCTAGCTGGAGAACACACGAAAACAACTCTAAACCCTATGGCACACACATCCTTCTCTTTCTCTCTCTCTCTCTCTCTCTCTCTCTCTCTCTCTCTCTCTCTCTCATTTTTCTAAAAACAAGACTAACCCTAGCTGCCATCTTGTTTATGCTAGCACATAAACATCGTGGTGCTTGAGTGTCATCCTCCGTGTGGATTTCTATTAGAGATAATTACACATTGTGATTATAGTGGTTGGATATTCAACTCTCATGGTGTTTGATCAAGAGGATTGGTGGATCGCATCTCGACTTGAAGAAGAAAATCTTTTTGTTCTTTAGGCGATCAAAGAAAGGTAAAAAGCTATTACCTTTGATCTCTTTATATCTTATTTTCCACACATATGCAGATCCTGAGTTGGTATCTCGTTCTTATTTTTTCACTGCGCCATATATGATATGCGTGAGATACCCAACATCAATGTAGTTGTTTGTAACTGATTAAAATATATAGAGATTCAATCTATACAATAGTATATAGTATGTAGATATATTGATACATGAATAGTTATAGTTATATATACGTATATGTATATTCGTTATATATGTTATATGTTAGTGATTATGTGTGTGTGTGTGTGTGTGTATATATATATATTATATTATATTATATTATATTATATTATATGTTGTATAATGTATACATATACAACATATGTTATATAATGACATATATAACATATATATGTTGCGTAATGAAATATATAATGTATATACATTCCATATAACTTATGTTACATATATGATTGTATATATATGTAATGCATAAATATATAATATATATATATGCACATATAATGTATATGATTATATATATGTTATCTAATGTATATTCATTCCATGTAATACATAAATATATAATGTAAATATATACACATATAATGTATATATAATTGTATATATTTTATCTAGTGTATATAATCACTAATACAAAAATTCTATATATATGTATATAGCTAATATACATATATGCATTTGTGTACAATATAATGTGTCAACAAATTCATATACTAAATAACTACAATATTAGAAACCTTAACTAGGCATTGAAATAGACACACAAAGATAAATTTGAAGGTGTTGATAGCTAATGCATAACATATAACATGTATAACATATCAATATGTATTACTTATACACATGTATGCACATAAAATTATAAGTTCTAATATATTAATATATTGATGTACTATATCACTAAATTTAATATGTTAACTATTGTATATGTTATTACATATCTCAATTAATTTTTAAGATAGACATTTAATGGAAAATTTTGAAAGATATTAATAAATATATAATTAGACACATATTTGGCAGTCAAAGTAATTTCAATTTAGAAAAAAGAGCATGTGTCGTAGTTATGCCGTAGCAATTTGTGACGGTTTAGCTACAACCTTCATATTGTTCTTGGAAAAAATGAACACTGTAATTGTGCCGTAGCAATTTGCGACGGCATAGCTACGGTCTTCAAAAAGCCGTAGCAATGCCATAGCAATTTTCGATGGCTTGCTACGGCATTTTCACATTATTCCCTAAAAAATTTACCTCCAACAATTTCGCGAAAAGTTTAAAAAGCCGTCGCTAAACCCTATCTATTAGTGAGGGTTTAGTGACGGCTATTAATTCCCATCGCTAAAGTCTCGCTAAACCCTCTGAATCAGCGAGGGTTTAGCGACGGATGCTTAATGTTGCTAGGGTTTACTTGCCGTCACTATACCCTCGCTATTTGCGAGGGCTTAGTGACGGAATCGTGGCCGTTGCTAAATTAAATACATAGTCAGAATCGGGACCTTCTTCTTCATTTTCTCTTTTCTTCCTCTCTTCTTCTCCGCGCCGACGATTCTTACAGCTCTCGTGCTGCTTGCCGCCCAAGCTGTCAACCGCTGGTCGCTGCCCAAGTGTCGACGCTACTGCATGGTTTTCGGGAGCCGCCGCTACTCCGCCACTCTGCCGAATTATAGGTTTTTAAATTTTCTTTTTTTTTTCCATTCCAATAGCATCTACAATTTGATTGTGTTATTCCAATGGTTTAATTTTTGTATTTTCAGTGAATTAATGTTTGTTTTAGTAGATTTCAAAATTAATGTTTAATTTTTATTTTAGATTTCAAAATTATTATTATATAGATTGTTATTATTGTATATATTGTATATGGCATTATAGAATGTTTGTTTCAGTGAATTATTTCGACGCTTAATGTTATTAGATTGTTTGTTTCAGTGAATTAATATGGCATTGTAATGTTTATAAATTCATGGAATTTAATTATATGAATGTTGTATATATAATGTATATTGTTTATATATATAAATTAATTACATGATTTGTTTCTAATGGATTGGTTGGATTATAGTTATACTCTGTGGTATAGTGTTGTTTGGATTGGTTGGATTGTAGTTATGCTTTGAATTAAATAGGTATGCTTAGAATTATAGTGATGTTTGGATTGGTTGGATTTGTTGGAGGAGATGAATTGAGTAGAAGTTGGTGTTTAGTGTTAGGGATGTATTGTGGATTAACGTTGGATTTGTTTGGTGTGTTTTGTGGTGGCTTAGTGCTTGGAAAACGTCCATTTTTAAGGGGAGACTCTACTGAAATTTTTAATAAAGTACTTAATAATATTAAAATGTTTTTAGGTAATAAACTTTTCTATTAATAATATTAATAATAAACTAATTAATGGTATTACAAAGTTTTTAGTTTACTAAACTTTTCTATTAATAAATTCAAAGTTATTTATTTTAATAAACTAATTATTAGTATTAAATAGTTTTAAGCTAATAAATTTTTGTATTAATAATATTAAAAAGATTTTATTTAATAAAGTAACTAATAGGATTAATTAGTTTTAAGTTTAATAAACTTTTCTATAAATAATATTCCCAGGTTTTGTTGAAATAAAATACTTAATAATATTAAAAAGATTTTATTTAATAAACCTTTCTATTAATAATAAATAAAAGTTTTTATTAATAATAAACTAATTAATGGTATTAAAAATTTTTTAGTTTACTAAACTTTTCTATTAATAAATTCAAAGTAATTTATTTTAATAAACTAATTATTAGTATTAAATAGTTTTTAGCTAATAAATTTTTATATTAATAATATTAAAAATATTTTATTTTAACAAAGTAATTAATAATATTAATTAGTTTTAAGTTTAATAAACTTTTCTATTAATAATATTTCAAGGTTTTCACTAATTATTGTTACTTTAATTAACTAATTAATAGTATTAAAAAGTTATTAATTCTATTAAACATATGTCTATTTTTCATGACAGTTGTTTCCCTTATTTGTGTTGTTGATTTTAGATGGACGATCGAAGTTGGATGTATAAAAGGCATGTCCAGGGTATAAGGGGTATTATTGTTGAATTTGAGCGAGGAGTTAAAGAATTTCTAGCTTTTGCTATTTCGAATGCTGTATCATCTACGATTCGATGTCCATGTTCAAAGTGTCAAAATAGGAAGTACCAGTCCTGACCCGATGTGGAAATTCATCTCCTTAAGTTTGGATTTGTTAGTAACGACCATCGATAGATATATCACGGTGAATTGTATAGTACAATTTCGGGACAGTCGACCTCAAAATCAAGGGTTGTAACCGATGAAAACGAATCAAGCAAACCATTTCGTGAAATGGTTTTAGATGCTTCATGGCCAGAGTTTGATAATTATAGGATATCTAACGATTTTGTAGATGAGCCTCCAAATAAAAAAGCACAGAAGTTCTACGATATGTTGCAGGCTGCTGATACCCCGATATGGGAAGGGTGCATGAGCTATTCACAACTTCACTTGTGTCTCGGTTATTGAATATAAAGTCAGAAAATAACATGTCTAAGAAATGTTTTAATCAAGTAGTGCAGCTAATGCAAGAGATAGCCCACGACAGAAATAAGATTCTCGATGACTTTTATGACATAAAGAAATTGGTATCTAGCCTTAGATTACGTGTACATAAAATTGATGTATGCATGAATAGATGTATGCTATATTGGAAAAATGATGAGACAAAAGGAGATTGTAAGTTTTGTGGTCATCCTTGGCACATGTAGAAGAGAAGTTGGAAGAATAACATGCAAATGGAGATACCATTTAAGAATATGTACTATTTTCCAATAACACTGAGACTGCAATGGTTGTATGCCTCCAAAACGACTGCTACACATATGAGATGGCATGCGGAGAGCATAACAGAGGATGGCTACATGAGCCATTCTCACGATGGCGAGGCTTGGCAACAATTTGATAAGAGTCATCTTGAATTTGCGAATGAGGTTAGAAATATAAGGCTTGGTTTGTGCACAGACGGATTTGCTCCTTTCGGTATGTCTGGAAAACAGTATTCATGTTGGCAAGTTATCCTCACACTTTGTAATCTTCCTTCGTAGATGTGCATGAAGGAACCCATAATGTTTTTAACTATAATTATTCCAGGGCCAAAGAATCCTAAGCATAAAGTGGATGTTTATTTACAACCATTGATAGATGAATTGAGTATGTTGTGGTATGAGGGTATCCCCACATATGATATATCCAAGAAACAAAATTTTTTATTGTGGGCGGCACTGTTGTGGACAATCAATGACTTCCCAACTTATGTAATGCTTAGAGGGTGGAGTACTGCAGGTAGATTAGCGTGTCCATATTGCATGGAATGTACAAAGTCTTTTCAATTGCAATTTGGGGGCAAAACATCTTAGTTCGATTGTCATTACTGGTTCTTGCCATTCGATCATCTGTTCAGAAGGGACACACAGTTATTTAGACGGGATAAAGGACATGAATCTTCACCACTTGTGGAGAGGCTAACAGGAGACCAAGTATTTGCCCGGGTTTGCCATTTTTCAAAAATTACTGATTCAGGGTGTAAATTAGGGAGAAGTGACGAGAGAGGAGTGGAGCACAACTGGACAAAAAGAAGCATTTTCTGGGACTTGTCTTACTAGTGTACTCTATTGATGCCACATAACATAGACATAATGCATAATGAAAAGAACGTTTTTTATAATGTTTTCAACACAATAATGAATGTAAAGGGGAAAACGAAAGACAATCTGAATGCCCGATGTGATGTAGAGGTGTATTGTCATAGACCTAAATTACATGTCTATGGAGCAGGTGAAGGAAAGGTATTCGTGCCAAAAGCATGCTACTCGTTATCTGGTGAGGCTAGGAAAGCATTACTTCGTTAGCTGATGGAATTGCAACTCCTGGATGGATATTCTTCGAACTTATCAAGATGTATTGATATGAAGAAGTTGAAGATGTCTGGAATGAAAAGTCACGACTGCCATGTGTTTATGGAATGATTACTTCTAATTGCTTTAAGAGAATTTCTTCCACTAAACGTACGAAGTGTTCTAATGGAATTGACCCTTTTTATAGGGATATGTGTTCACCTAAATTGAGCATTGTTCATATGAAAGATTTGGAGTTTGAAATTCCCATGCTTATTTGCAAGATAGAAAAAATATTCCCCTTAAATTTCTTTGATGTGATTGAGCATCTAATACTTCACTTGCCTTATGAAGCCCATGTTTATGTTCCAGCTCAATATAGATGGATGTATCCATTCGAAAGGTTCTTACATCGTTTGAAAATCAAGGTAAAAAATAAGGTAAGAGTGGAAGGATTGATTTGCAATGCATATCTAGTTGAAGTAGCATAAACATTTTTTTTCCTACTACTTTGAGGATCATGTTCAAATGAGGCATACACATGTTCGTTGTAACTCAGACATCCCTACTAATCAAATGCAGGAAGAGCGTTTGCTATCAATTAGTAATGTTCCAGGAAGGACATTAGGGAAATCCAAACTCGATTCCTGACATTTGAGGAATTCAAAGCTGCTACAAACTATATCTTTCTGAACCGTGAAAAGGTGTAACCATTTATAAGGGATTTCTCCAATAATTTACGCAACCAAAATTTTGATATCACTGAGATGGTGGTTGAGAGAAAGATAGAAAATGAATTTGTAGGATGGTTCAAAGAATACGTAAGTTCTCTAATTAATATTCGTTGGTATAAGTTATTTGTATACGTTTACTTATGTCAATTTGTACCTCGATTATTTCTTGTAGGTTCGTGGTGACAGGAGTGGGGTAACAGATACATGCTTACAAAATCTTTCATAGGGGCCATCAAGAAAAGTCAAATCATACCAGGGTTCATAAATGGGTATCAATTTCACACAGTTAACCATGCTAATGGTAAAAAAATGTAAATTACAGAGTGTGCGTCAAAAGTGGTGAGAATGAACATGGCAGTGTTAACTATTATGCGGTGTTAAAGGAGGTTATTGAGGTTCAATTTCTGGACCATCCGATAATGAAAGTTGTATTATTTAAGTGTGATTGGTTTGACCCTACCCCAAATCGAGGCATTAGAGTACACCCTCAATATAAGTTGGTTGATATTAATAGTAAGAGGAGTTATCCTAAGTATGATCCATTCATATTAGCCTAGCAAGTATACTTTGCAATGTATCCAGGAACTAAAAGACCCAAATTGGATTGGATGACAGTTTGCAAAATAAAAGTGCAACATGTGATTGATGCACCGATTGTTAATAGGCCTTACCAAGAAGAAGTTGAAGATAATACAACAATGAGTGTATCGTTAGTAGTTGATCTTGGTCCCTTAACACATGAACAAGGCTTAATTGAGTTGTTAGATGTTCGAGAGCAAGCATTTGATAGGGATCAGGAAGAGGACAACAATGCAAATGATGATGAGGGTGATTGGGAAATAGATATTGATTCAGAAGTTAAGTCCGAGCAGTACATTTCGGATGATGAGTCGAGCAAATAGACATAAAATGTACTACAATTGTAGGATGCTAATATATATTTATTCTTCCATTATATACTTATTCTTTGTTATTTTCAACTGTTTTTGTTTTATTTTTAGATATGTCTTCTGATGCGGGCTCACATCGTACTGGGTTGTGGGACCGTATGCCTTCACCTATGCATTGTACTCCATCCGGACTGGATCCACAGTTAGGCGATACTCTATATGGGCAGGTGATGCCGTTACCTACAGTTCCATCATCTGCTGGTTCCAATCAGACTACTCTTCATGACCACGCTCTACGACCATTAATTGTGCCACGTGCAGACGAGAATGATTAAGATTGCATTTATATTTTATTTTCATTGTGCAATAGTTTTGCATAGTTTTAGAACATATTTAAATTTCTATGTCAACTTTTTTATTACGTAGTTATTTTTTATAACACATTTAACGTATTTCTTTTTAATATATATAACTCTCATTTCTTTTTTATGTTTATTCAAAAAAAAAATAAAAATAGCTTGCTAGTTCCCATCGATGTGTGTAGGAGATCACAACGATATTTTGACAGTCCTTATGTGTGTTGGATTGATGTCCCGATTCATGTGAGGAACCTCTGGTTTGAGGAGTTTGTGGTAAGTTACAAATTTTAGTATAATTCGTTAAAAAATAATTAGTTTGTACTATATATATATATATATATATATATATCTTTTTAGTTATTTGATATATACTAAAAACTTGAAATATATTCTGCTTTTTGCAGAAATTATTTCATTGGACCGAGGATCATAGTGCCCAAATCCGGTCCAACTGGGAGCATAAGTGTAGGACATGCTTTTCGAACACCTTATCGAGGGTCCGAAGGATGACCCTTGTTAGTCAGTGCTCGTCTTGGATCGACCCTCGTCATTGGGAGGCAATGAGGGAGTGCTAGGGCAGAGAGGAGTTCTAATGGATCTTGGCCACTACCAGGAGGAACAGCGGTTAGTCCACGACTACGCATACTGGCGGGTCCGTCTCCTTTACACCTTTGTTACGCCTCTAGATCCTCATTCGTTCCTGTCTCGTCCTCATTCTCCACCCCTACCATCTTCGGCTGGCGCTACTGCTCCTGTAGCTAGTTGATATATTTTTTATATGTAATAATATATCCTATATTTACATTTCATTATATATTTGTAATAATAAATACATTTTGTATTTATATATTTTTCAATTTATTTTTTAATATATTTTATTTGGACTTATTATTTTGTGTTGTTGATTGCATGGGATTTTTTGCAAACAAACATAAAATGGGCTGGATTTCAGGAAAAAATTAAAAAATATTTAATTAAAAATTGAATTATCCGTCGCTAAATACCGTAGCTAAATCCTCGCAAATTAGCTACGGTTTTGCGACAGCTTGAAAATTAAATTTTATTAAGTTGAAAAAGCCGTCACTAAACCTTTTCAAATTTGTTACGGTTTTGCGACGGTATGAAATTCATTTTTATTAAATAGAAAATGTCGTCGCTAAACCCTCGCAAAATTTGGTACGGTTTGCAATAGCTTGTGAAATTATTTTTTAAATTTTAAATTGGCTGCGATGGTTTTGCAACTACCAATTCATTTCTAAAACTAAACAATTAAATATATCCGTCGCTATTCCCTCGGATATAACTTAGAATATTTTTTTATGTTGTTACTAATGCGTAGCAAATTTTCCAAAATTAACTTCGTTGACTGCTTTTTTGACATTGCGATTTTCCTCACAATGTCGTTGCTAATTGATACAGCTTTTTCATGCCGTTGCAAATTTGTATTTAGCGACTAGCGTTTCAGCTATGATAATCGCCGTCATTAATGGTATTAGCGACGGCATTGCGACGGTTTCAGCAGTAGCAAAAACCGCTATCTCTTGTAGTGATTGTACGCATAAAATTAGATAAAACGTAACATGATACTTGAAACGACACATGAAAGCACATATTGATTTAATAAAACATTAAGAACTAGCAAAAACTAGAAAATGCAAGGCTCTCGTGTTCACTTACCTACTACACATACATATCTTAGTCCACTTAGAAATCAAAAAATATATAGATTGAACAATGCAAGTGTGACATATTTCATGACTTATTTTTAATTTAGATATCAAGAATGAAGAGATCAATTACTTATTCATTATAGTGATTATGTTACATCACCATTTACCTGTAATTTGAGAATAATAATAAATCGTTAGTTTCCATTCATTATTTATAATAAAGAGTTGTTACAACCAATATTGCAAGTACCTGTTAGGTTGCATTGTAAGATCAATTTAAATTGGTTTTCGAAAAGTGTTTGATCAATTTAAATTGGGTTTTGAAAAGTGTTTTCGGTTATAGTTTAGTCTTTTTGATAAATTGGGCCAAATTAAATTGGGCCATCCAAATAATTAAATTTCGTTTAGAATTGAATTTGGATGATTGAAAGAAAGATTTTTGAGTTAGAGTAGGGTTTTAATTCGGTCAAAATCCTGAGTTAGAAATAGAATTCAAATTTGATTTGAAATAAATCATATAATTTCTAAGATTTTATCCAACTTATCATGGATAATCTTTAGAAGATTTGGAAGGAAAAAAAAAGAAAAAGATCTAAAAATTTTCTCTCTCATTCCAGTTCACAAAAAAAAAAAAAAAGAAAAAAAGAACAAGGTAATACCTCTTTTACTAAACAAAAAACCTCAAAAATCTAGCTCATACTAAAATTTAAGGTATTAGTTTGAATTGGTTTGGGCAGATACCATAGAGGTAGAGTTCATGAAGTCCTGCTTATGATTTGGTTCGAAGGTTCAATCAGAAAAATACAATTTTTAACCAAATTATTTGATTCTAACTCGTTAAGATCATTTGTAGAGGCAAATCCGTTTTATTTTGCTGCTATTTGTGTATTTTTATTTGATTTTACTCGAAAATATAGAATAGTTAATTAAGGCTTTTCGATTTACTAACTTAACATTAGAGAGTTGTTGAGATTCTTAATATTCTCCATAGTTTTCTCCCATCAAGGATTTTTTTTTTTTTAATTTCAAATTTTCAACCACCTTGATGGTGGCTGCGCCGCAAGACCCTCGGATCCACCCCCTTTATTGGTGAATTTTGGCTGGGGAAGGAGGTTTTTCTCATATGAAACTATCTCATCCATGATCTAACCATTATCCATTTATAAAGGTAATCCAACTATTTTTTTTTTAAACCAAATCTGAGGCTGATGCTTTAGCAAAACCTTTTCATTTCATTTTGTTGGGAAATTTCCAATAGGTCGTCCCGCTTTGGAAGTGATCTGTAAGAAAGTTTAGACTATTGGGCTAAAAGGAGATATGTCTGTTGGTTTGTTGGACCCTAGGCATCTTTTGTTGAGACCAGCTTTATGGGGGAAGATTTCTTGAGGTTGTGGCTAAAGAAGCTTTGGTTCATGTTAGATTTCAAACGTGCGTTCTGAAATGGACACTGGATTTTCTAGCCTCTGAGGATCCATTCGTACAGATTTTCACTAAGTCTGCTTTGGTCTCCATTGCGTCAGCTGTCGAACGCCCCTTGAAGCTTGATGAGGCCATAACAATTGTGACACCCCACAATCATAGGGTCCGAATAATTATAGATATCGCCACGTCTAAATGACATAAAGAGTCTTTATAACGAAATAAATAAATAAAAGAATTGGGACATAAAGAGAAAAATATTTGAATTAAACCTTACAGGTCTAAATCAAATTTCAAATGATGAAATAAGCTCTCAAAATTCTCCGACTATGTTTTTCTCAGAATAATATCCATAAAAAGAAATCAAAAAAATATACAGTACATCAAAATCAAATTCAACAACCATAGACTTCTCCAATCTTCCTCTAAGCATAATTTTTTGTAAGACATGAGTTAAGAGGTGTGAAATATAATCTCAGTAAGTCCCGTATATGCATTGTGAGAACTTTCGGATAAAATATTTTCATGATGCATGAGTAGTTATTCCAATATATATATATATATATATATATATATATATATAATTTAACAACATGTTATGCTCTCAGCACACCGACTAATACATGGGAGTTCTATATCAAATTTAATATTTTCGAAAAAGAAATTATTTATCATCAACAGCGTTTGACAATATCAAACACATTATTTGTATTGAGCTTACCATCATGATCGTCTCTTATGATATCATATGTCAAAACACATTTCGAAATTCACATATCACAATTTAATTTGTGCATTTGTGATCTCAATTTATTTGCCGATAGGATCTTGTCCCATCAATAGTAATAACAAGAAGAATAACAATCCAACCAAAAATATCAAGACCATAGGAATTCTATCCTATGAACATAATAATATAAATGTATGAATAACCCAGTGTATGTACCACAATTAAACATACAATGACTATCATCATGGTTGGCCCTATGGCCGGAATGTCTCACGTCCGCCTTCTATTTTTACACATTGAAAAATGTGTTGCTAGTTAAGGACGACAAAACAACAAATATTGGTAACCCGCGAAGTAAGAGACTACTATCCAAAGATGGCCACCTACTGGATAGCATTTTCAAACCTGCGCAAGTTAATATAGGCGCAAAGTCCCTTTGAGTACTTAAGAAAACATGACACAAAATTACATGGCACAAAGTCTTATAAATAAATTAGTGTAATACTTCAGAAAATAGTTCAATACCTTTTAAAAAGATTTTGCAAACATTTTCAAAAATATTTTATATACAAAAATATACTCCCAAGTTTAATAAAATACTCTATGTATTGTGATGCTGCTTGTCTCTTCAACAAGTTTTTATAGTTACTTTATATATATATATATATATATATATATATATATATATATAGACACACACACATAGACATATCTTTTTAACCATCTTAATCTTGCATTTTGTGGAACAGTGAAAGATGACGCCACTTTTGTAGGTGTGTGCCCCCGATCCTTTGGGCCTTTCTCTTTTGAGGTATTTTATTTAATTTAGTGGGCTTATTGGATTGTTGCTTTATTTAATTAGTTGGCTAGAGTTAGTATTTTAAGTTAAGGAGTTAAGTAGCAATTATTTAATTAGGGGGTTTTAATCAATTACTTATTAGAGGATCAATTATAATGTCAGTCACGATGTTTCTTCAGTATCAATGCCACAAGAGAAGAACAAAGAGAAGAACGAAGAAGAGAGGAGAGGCGATGAAGAATCTGAGAAGGGATTTGAGCCTTCGGTGTCAAATCTTGGTAAGTAGCCTTCCTTTAGTTTGGTTATGGTGTTTGTAACATAGGATTGAGGCTTGTTGTTCTTGAATTGAAGTTAGAGTGTTAGGGTTCTAAATTGGGGAAAATCGATTAGAGGATTAATTGTGTTGTTTGGGTTTCAATTGAAAGTGAATAAGCATTTGGTGGCTTGAGGGGAAGCTTTGGGAGGATTCGTGGTGTTTGAATTCCTAGGTAAGGAAATTGGGTTTACCTATATTTTGGCTACTGATTGTTGTTTTCCAAAAATCATGTGCGTTTTAAATCCTTTATGAAATTGCTATTTTGATTATATGAAAATGGTATTGAGCATGGTATAATAATTTGTCACCTCTATAGATATGGTTGTGTTATTTGAAATTATGGGTTTTAAGCTAAGTTCTATGCTATGGTCTAGTTTATGATTCATGAGATGTTGATTGCTTGTGGGTGTGCTTTGGTAGGGAATTCCCAACTTTATAAGTTATAAGGCCCTACTAGGGAGACACAATACCTAGGATAAGCTAAAGCTCTTCTTCCAATAAGATATAATAATTGGAAGACTGATTAGTTAAGCCAATCCAAGTTCCCAAGCATGAATTATCTTTGTGTGAGTCAAATTAAGTTTATGTATGTTTTGTGTGGTGTTAAATGATTTTGGGTATGTGTTGTGTTGTGTTAAATGGATTTTACGGTGGAAATGGCGTTCTGTTTTATGTTGGTTCTGTTATTATTATTATTTTTTATTTTTGCTTTCCCGACATCAACCAATGCCTGGTCATCATCCAAATCAGCACTGGTTATACTCTGGAAACTGCGTCTAAAACTCTCTGTTTAAACCGACGCTGGTTTGTTCCCATAACAGGCGCCGGTTCCACCTTGACCATCGTTTAGTTAATTAGAATTGGCACCGGTTCGATGTTCTTCAGGCGCCGGCTCTTCTTTGAAATTTGTACAAAACCATTATGTTTTAACTGGCACCAGTTAACTCTACAACAAGCACCAGTTCCTCTTCTGTAAAGCAACCCTTAAAATATTGATCTAATCCGGTGCCGATTCTTTCTTCAGCAGGCACTGGTCATGTGTCATCTGGACTAGTTTAAGGCCAAGTTGATGGTAACCTTGATGCTTTCATTTTGATTTACTAATGCTAGTCCCTTGAACCTTCTAATGGTGCAATATTTCCCTCTAAGAGAAGTTCTTGTGTGTCAAATGGATTGATAAACATTTTATGCAAAAACTATGTTGTAAACTGTTTTGTAAATGTATAAATATATATGTAACATGCTCAAACCCAGGTAAGCCAGCTTTCCTTACTAAGCTAATGAGCTCATTCCTTATTTACCATTTTGTAGGATATCAATTAGAAGAAGAAGAAGAACTAGATGAGTGGTTTGAGGGAGATTAGCAATGATATCTGGCTGTTACTTCTGAATTTCTGGAGTATGTTTATTTATTTGAACGGTTAGTATATTTTGTTAGACTTTGACGGTTTTGATGGATTTATATTTGTTATGTACTTGACAGACTATGTAAATAAATGCTCAGTTAATATCAATTGGGTTGTTTAGACTTGATTATCAATTTGAGTTTTTATGAATGTGAGCTTATATGTGTGGGTTATTTAAGTATCAGAGTAGCGCGGTGGAATCGTGGTTGATCAGTTTGAGGTGTTAAGGGTTCGGCATTCCAAATTGGAGGGTGCTGTCGTGTCATCCCTGGACTTGGGGCATGACAGTACGACCTTCATATTTGCAAGACAATTATATCTTTGTTTGGTCCTCAACTCTTCGTCGAATTTTAGGTTTTCTGAGAGGTTTTGTAGCTAAATAGTAGAATGGTTTTCATGGTGGAATGAGAATTATTTGTCCTAATCCAAGTTCCTGGTATGAGAACCATTTCATCGTGATGTTCGAGCTATATATGCATAGGAGGCAATTGGGACAATTGGGGATATGATTCATTTTAAAATGGACACATATGAGAGGATTTTTTTTTTTTTTTTTGGTGCGGGAATCGATATTATATGGATATTTCATTAGTCCAAATGTTTTTCAATTCCAATAATTTTCAAGTGTTGTAAAACCTTTCTTCAAGAATCATCATACCACCAAAATTTTGAACATTTAAAAATTTGGCCTAAAAATTTGTAAACAAATTTCACATCATGAGAGAAATTTTAAAACTTAATTGGAGGACATTAATGAAATTGAAGCTTATGATTGTCGGATAATGGTGCTTAATTTCGCTGAGAAGTAGCTTTCATGATGCATAAAATAATCCCAATTAATCTGCAGAACCTTAACCAACCCATTTCCAAGAATATGATAGTGATAACCAAGTTTTTACATTGGTCTGCTATCAAGTCTAGGCAACCTGGTGAAAAAAATTAAATTGCTTTGGTCCATTTTTTCCTAAGTCATTCGCATTTATCAAAAGGGCTGGTCTGTGTATTTAAAAGCTAAGCTAGGTTAGGCGTGGTTCTGTGCAGCTCCTTAGGATATCACGGATTGTAATAGTACAATTTTTTATTGATTCTAATGCGTTGTTGATTTGTTTAGTCATTCGATTATATGAGTAATGGATTATCATTTAGATCTCATTTTATTCTTCAATAAATCGTTATCATATATATATATATATATATATATATATATATATCTCATATAATCGAATCAACATATATATATATATAGTACACTGTTCATTCTTGATAATATTTCACTCTGATAAAGCATGAAAGTAATTGACTGGGACAAGGTTTGAACCCTCAACCTGGTATTTAAACGCCACTTGTTTTCTTTGGACCCAATATCTTTTTCTATTACCGAAAAAAAAATGCAATTAACGAAAAGAAAGTGTAGCCCACATAAAAAAAGAAAAAATGTTGGAAGAAAAAGTAAACACGGGTATAAAACTTGTTTAGTTACTTATTTATTTAAACTTCAAACTATTTATTGTACAAAGTCATTCATAAATATTCTTAGACAAATCTTGATCTTTCAATAAAATTATTGTTTTCAAATATTTTTGAATATATTATTAACGTAAAATGTTGCATAAATTTAATATTTTAAATGTATCGTGGAGAAAAAATGATCAACTAAAGATTACATGGTGAATATTTTGAATGTATTATTAACGTAAATTGCTGTATTTTAAATATATCATTAACAGAAAATAATTAATTAAGAATAATACGGGTACCCAATCCACACCTTGTGAGAGACAATTTACTAATATATATATATATATATATATATATACACACACAAGCATACTCACGCATAAAACTGATCATTTGTTAGATTTTGTATAATTATTTGTCTAATAATTTTTATATAGATGTGCATTGTTTAGATTGAAAATATTTTAATATAATTTACTAGTTCTTCATTTTTATTACTAATTTTGTCTGAAAATAAAATTTAATTGAACAATATTTTGTGCTTAATCGATTTTGTTTTGATTATTTGTCAAATTTATAGAAATCATTGATTTCAGGATCTTCTAATAAATCAACATCCGTTCAATTTCAAACGTTAGTCAAATAATCAATTTCATTTTTATTTTAAATTTGTTTGGTTGTTATCCAAATGTTGCCACCCTTATTAGATATTCAACGACCGTATGCTTTCTGCTACCTTACCCGAATCTAGTGCAATTAAATTGTCTAAAACTTTTGTATATTAGATTTTTCAATTTTTTTTTCTGTAATTTGTATTTGGCTTGAATTTGTTGGCTTAATTTATGAAAGTGTAAAAATTACAAAAACAAACGAAGAAATAAAACCCACATAATTATTTCATTAAAGTAAAATGCTAACATAATGGGCATGGCTTCAGCAACAAGCCATCTTTAGTCCAAGGTACCCCCATGACAGACCCAGACTCTAAACTCAGAGAATATTTATGATGAATTCCCCCCTCCCCCTTCCCCCACAAAGAAAAATAAAAGGAAATAATAAATTTTAAGGATGGCTAGAACTAGGTCCTGCACCAACTTTGTTGAATAAATTACCGAAGGCAACATAATCAAACTCCTCCTCTTCGATCTTCACCTCTTCATTAAGGTCGAAGTCAAGATATTGATTCTCATTCTCTGCCATATCTTGAGTAAACATCATCTCATTATCTTTGCCTTGATTAACTGGAATTGGTGATTGAGAGTATTTTGAGAGAAACTCAATTCTTGCATTTACATCTTTAATGGTCTCATCAATGACATAATTCATATCGATGATATCATTTGCACTAAGGTCTGTTACCTTTTTTTGACCAGCCAAACATTCATACATCTAAGCGATGACTTCCTTTTTGCGGTTCCTAAGTTGTAGTTTCTTGAGTTGATCTGGTAGTTTACCAACCTTTTTTTTGGCATAGCTCTCCAAGTATGCATGTTTCTCTTTCTTTTGGTCCCAGGAAGGCTTTCAAAACTTGTGAGCACATGCTGCATTTCACCATGTGTAGAAGGCCAAAGCACTGGTTCCTTGTGAAAAGGACTTGAACGATAAGACACACATCCACACCGCAGCACACTAAGCTCTTCGACTTTTTTAACCAAGCTCCTGCATCTTTTGTTGTAGACAGCTTTTCTTTGGCTATTATTTGTGTTGAAGGTTAAGTTCAACTTTCCCTTTGGCATTGTCACAGGGATAGTTAGAACTTAGAAGTTGAGTGATTGGCGAAAATGAAAGACCGTTTACATTTATAGGGGTGGAAGGCACACTAAGATGGAAATGCGATTCATTATTTAAACGCAATTATTGTAGATGCAATTTGTTATACAAACATAATAGTTATAGATACAATTTCTTTTACAAACGTAACAGTTATAAATATATTTCCTTATATAGTTGTGGTAATTTAAGATAATTTTTCTTATAAAGTTATAACATTTTTTTTTTTGGTTAACCACCCAATGGGTGGGAAATTTTATTGAGATAGTAAAGGGAAATACAAGGAGGGGGGCTTTAGTCGAGTGCATTAGCTTGACCTCCGAATTATTTATAAACAAGGTCTAATGGAAGGTACTTGCATCTTGTCCATAAGGTATAATCCGTGAATATGCCTAAGTAACTCAGAAGAGTTAGAAAAAGTAAATATCCCATTTTGCGTCAATGCATAGTTTGCTAATTGATCTGCAATCTGATTCCCTTCCCTATAAACATGAGTAACAGTAAATCGTCTAAATTTCCCTCGTAGTAGCTCAAGAAAATGTCTAAGTTGGAGGTTCTTCTAGTTCAATCGAGTTCCATCAGCAATTTGCCGTACTAGCAATTTATAGTTGGACTGTACTAGAACATTGAAGTGACCCAACTTGAGACACCACCGAAGTCCCTCGACCAATGCAGAAAATTCAGTAGTGACACAATCCGATTGACCATTAATAGTTTGAGCAAAAGCCCGTATGAATCTACCGTCTCCATATCTCAGAATGCCTCCAACACTGGATAAACCGTTATTCCATTTGCGTGCTGCATCTACATTTAGAATGACCTCATCGTATGCCCCCTTCAACCAAACGACTGCCTCTATCTGTCTCGTCTTTGAAGCCTTCCATGTGATAGGGAAAAACCGAGGAAAGTCCGCAAATCCCTCACAGAAGCTAATAGGGAAAGCTTGCATGTTAGCTACGAAAGTATTGGCCACTGCAAGGCAAAGTTTTGGACATTGAAAGTGGAGATTATCATGCCTACATTTGTTCATGTACTTCCAGATCTCCCATAATGAAATAGCAAAGAAGCACCGGCTGATAACTATCCCAGAAGATGTCCCCCTCCACCAATAATTAAACAAGTCGACAAAGGAGCACCAACGAGTCGGAGATTTATGTCTGGGGAGATGAGCAGCAGTAAGATCCCAAAATTCCTTCACCGCAGAGCACTCAAAAAATAAATGAGTAGCAGATTCCTCTACTGCCCAACATAGATTGTAGCATGATGGGAGCTCAAACCCCAAAAGTTTAAGTTGCAAATCTAGCGCAAGGATACCATTGAATAATTTCCACAAGAACACCTTAATGGAGGACAGGATTTTGAGATCCCCAACGTCTGAGGCTGCCTGATAAGCCTCGCCTTTGAGACGAACTACTTGCCAAGCTGAGGAGAAAGAAAAGCTCCCATTCTCAGAGAGTTTCCAAATCATAGTGTCATCAGCACGTGAATTAAGTAAAGGCGGCAAAAATGTAATAATTTTATACGCCCATCCTGTTTCCAACAATTGCCTAATCAGATTAACATTCCAAAAACCACTGGATAAGCATTGAGAAACTCTTAGGTCTGGTTGGACAACCACCGAGTTCAAATTACAAAGTTTCCCAAAACCCGTCCAATCATCAAACCAAAATGAAGACGAGCCATTACTAAGACTGAAGCCGATATTGTCCTCAGCAATTGCCCTAATTTTGAGCGTCCTTCTCCAGACCAAAGAAGAAGAATAGTTGGTAGATAAAAACATAGGATGAAGCCCCCTAGGATTATATTTAGCATGCATGAATTGGGACCAAAGAGAACCACCCTACCTAAACTTCCACCATAAGCCTAGTCCAAACGACATACTCACATCAATAATGACCTAATCCCTAACCCATTCTCACTCCAAGGAAGACATAAGGATTTCCAAGATTTCCAATGTCGTTTCTTCCCAAAAAGAGAGTAGCCCCAAAAGAAATCAGCGAAAGCCTTCTCCATCACTTTTAGAATAACTTGCGGAGGCTCCATTGTGTGAAAAATATGCAGAGGCATAGAATATAGCACTGAACGAATGAGTTGCAAACGCCCCGCATCGGATAAAAATTTGAATTTCCACCCTTGAGTACGTTTAAGCAGTTTGTCCAAAACCAGTTGGAAGTGGATCCTTCTATTTCTTCCTCTGAACACCGGGCAACCCAAATAAGTAAAAGGAAGATGCTTTCGCGAGAAACCCAGAATTTGGTGAAGACGAGCAATAACAGCCTGTGGAGCTTTTTCTGACACAATAAAGGAGCTTTTGTCAATATTGATAAACAGGCAAGAGAAAACCTAATAATCCTGAAGAACATTTGAGATTGACATGAGAGCTGCATTAGAGGCATTAGAGAATATAATTGTGTCATTTCCAAAACTTAAATGGGAGATATTAGGCCAAGAACGAGGAACATTATAAAACGCGCCCCCCTCCATAAGATGATTCAAACCTCTAGAAAAAAGTTCTTGCACAATGATGAATAGAGTTGGAGAAAAGGGATCTCCTTGTTGAAGGCCTCTAGTGGATTTGAAATACCCATGCGGTTGACTGTTAACAAGGATAGAAAACCAGCAATTGGAAATGCAGTGATTTATCAGAAGAAGAATATGCTGATTAAAACTAAACTTAGATATAACTTGCAAAAGGGCATGCCACGAAATGCGATCAAAGGCCTTCTACATATCCAATTTAAGGATGACATTTCCACCTCTTGATTTTCGATGCAAGGAATGAGCCAACTCTTGAGCTAAAAGAATATTATCCACAATGTCTCACCCTTGCACAAAACCAGATTGATCAGGGGAAATGATTTTGGGTAACACTTGAGCCAACCGAGAAGCTAAAACTTTAGTCACAATCTTGTTGCAGTAGTTGCACAAACTAATGGGCCAAAAATCTCCAAAGGAATGAGGAGGACTTCTTTTAGGGATAAAAAAAATGAGTGTGCTAGTAAAGCCTTTGGGGAAGGGAACACTAGCAAAGAAATCACTAACAGCATTAACAACATCTGAAGCAATCAAGTCCCAACATGCAGTGTAGAAATGACCTGAAAAGCCATCAGGACCCTGGGCACTATCAATACCGAGACTAAATACTACTTGCTTAATCTCTTCTTTATTGAGAATTTTGGAGAGCATTATGTTGTCCTGATCAGAAGTCAATTGAAGAATGTTATCTAGAAGTGGAGACGCCAAATGAGATGCATTAGAACATAATAGCAGCTCAGAGAAAAATCTCACTGCCTCTTCACTAAGATCTGATTGCTAAGTCAACCTCACACCATCTGGATCAGCAATGGAAGCAATAATAAGATTGGATCTCCGACGTTGACAGTATGAGTGAAAAAAAGCAGTGTTAGAATCGCCTTCTTTCACCTAACGAAGTCACAATTTATCCCTCCAGTATCCTCTTCCGCTTTTAAATGAAAGGTTAGACGAGCCTTGGCTTCCTATAACTGCTCCCTATGCTGAGGCGAGTTAGATAGATCAAATCGAGATTCTGCTTTAATAACCTCATCCTCTGCCTTTTGGACATTGGAGAAGACATTGCCAAAGACCTCCTTGTTCCAAGAACGAAGAGCTAATTTGACTAGCTTAAGTTTTCCAAGAAGGACATGCATACCATTCCCTTCCACAGGCTTCCTCCATTCCTGCTCAACTAATGAATGAAATGATGAGTGACGAAGTGACATTTTTTGAAACTTGAAAGAAGAGGGCTAGTAGCAGGAGCCACAAAGAAAGAGATATCAGTAAGGGAGAATGATCAGAGCCAGATCGGTGTAGGTGCTCAACCTTTGTAGAGAAGACAAAGGAAATCCATGAAGAATTTAGGAGGATTCTGTCCAACCGTTCGTAACAAGGCCATTCACCACCTCGAACCCATGTGAATCGACCACCTGAAAAAGGTGGACTTTGAAGAGAACAAGCACCTATAAATGTAGTGAAATCTTTCATAGCCGCATAATTAGGTATTGAGGTACCCGAATATTCGGACATTTCCGCAATGACATTAAAATCACCTCCTACCAGCCAAGGACCTTGCAATGTCGCAGAGGAAAACGTCCAGCTCAAGTACAAGAAGCATAAACAATTGTGGAATGAAAAACAGCTCCAGTGGGAATTGTAAGACTAAGATGTACAAATTGATCATGATCAATAAGAATAGAAGAGTCAATAAAGTCCCTCCAAAACAGCCATACTTTACTTGTTCAATTTGAAAAACATTGCTGAAAACCCAATTTTTGTGCATATATGTGAATCTGATTCGCACTAACCATTGGCTCCAAAATTGCTAAAATATTCAGCTTGTGTTTGCTAATTAGCCTCTTCAATCTTCTGGTAGAAAATCTATTAGCCACACCCCTTATGTTCTATATAAGAGTATGCATACTAATTGGATGGATGGAAATAGGTTGAGGACAATTTAGCCTTACGAGTTGGTAATTGTTTCCTTGTCTGAGAGGTCTTCGGATGGGACTGCACGGTGATTGGATTTTTGCGTGATTGCTTTCCGAGGATTGCCTCCTTGAGCAGATTCAAGAAATCTAGACGCAAGCTCACGGCAGCCTGATTAGAGAAATATTCTAGTTCAACATCAGACTCATCCGAGGCATAATGATCACTAAGCGTGTGACTTGCAGCAGGTTTTGAAGAAGCTAAACCTTGCACTAGCTCTTCATTCTGATGAACTGAGTTTGGATTCAGGTTTGCAGAAACCGAAGTTGGCTCTGCTGGGTTCAAATCTTATGATCCTTGGAGAACTACTTCCAACGTGATTCCATTACTGTTGGCCAAAGGTGCTTGATCCGAGCTGGACCCATTGATTAATGGTGAAAGATGCTCCCTGACTTTCTCTCTTACTGGAGCAATATTCATCAAAGGCATCTCCGAGTCTGCAATGTTTGGAATTGTAGGGCTGATCGGTTCATTAGTATGTAAATTGGCTTAACCATCGGATACGATTGGGTCAGCAGTAAGTGAATTACCCAACTGTGTCCCCTAGTTATCTGGCACAACATTACGAGACACGCCTTCATTCAAGCTAGGGTTATCCGTCTCTCTAGAAGGAGAAGAAGACACAACAGGATGGCCGCTTTCAGTTTCCTTCTTTGGAACCCATTGTTCCGAAGGTTTCTGGTGAGGATGTGTCACCTGTTTCTGAGGTGCCGAAATTTGTCTGCAACCTGCAACCTCATGTCCAATTCTACAGCAAACCGGGCAGTATGATGGCATATTCTCATATGATATTGATTGATAAAACCCTGATGAACCCACTCCTATCCAGAGTGGAGATGGGTTGGTCTTAAGCAGATTCACCTCGACACACACCCGAGCTACGCTAGGCCTGGAAAGCGTGGCAGTTGCATCGTCTATCTTCAAGGGGTTACCCACAGCAGATGTTAACTGGAAAAGAATCTGTTTAGAAAACATGTGAATGGGAAGATGCTCCAAAGCAATCCACACGGGGACAATTGCAGGATCTGCAGAAACTCTGGAATCTGGGGTCCATTTGAGTACACTCATGGGAAAACCAAGAAGATACCACAATCCTTTGAGCCATAATCGAATGAAGTCTTCCTCCAAATCAGGCCGGATCAAGATGTGCTTCCGATCAAGACAACCGATGTGAACACTGCCATTAAGACCAATAGTTTGAAACCCCCGCTTTATGGCGTCCATGGAGGGTTTCCCGTGCGGGAACATACCCACCAAAGCATACTTGAAAGGTTCTGAGAGTTCCTCAATCTCAGAAGAGGAGAAAAAGATGGCAGGTTCACCTTTGAATTGAGATAATGGCTTCAGAGGAGCTGTAGGCGTTGAATCATGGGAGAAAAGTGAAGCAAAGAACCGACGATTCCATGGATCCGCCGGCAAAGAGGACGGTAGTGGTGGCTGAGGCGGTTGGGAGTTGTCCAGATACGAATTGGATTGATCAGTTGGCATTTGTGAGTGGGTGAAGGGGTTTTGTCCGGATGTGGGCAGTGAAACAAAGTGAAAAAAACATGGAAACTTTGTCCTCAGATGGTCTTTGGGTGTGGTTGTAGGATGGCTGACCGGATATGGGTAGTGGAACAAAGGGACAACAGCATGGCAATTTTGTCCTGATGTGGAATGGAATTATCGGTTGGCCGATTGTGAGTGGTCCATTTGTGGGTTGGATTGGTTCATTTGGCGTTTGTGAGTGGGGAAGGAGTGTTGTCTGGTTGAAGGGGCAGTTAGAAACCAGAAGGAAGGCTGACAAACTGGTTTCAAGAATCAAAAGCTGGAAATTGCAAATAAGGCGGAATGAACAAGGATTATTCCTCCAAACATGCAAGAAACGAACTGAATGAAGGGCTATGAAAGACAAAGGAAATGAACTGAAAAACAAAGAACTGAGTCTGGGCACCGACCTGGAACTGAGCAAACTGAAACTGAGTTACCAACCTCTAGAAATACAATCTGCTAGCAACGAGCTGCACTGAGTAGGCTGGTGTGCGAAATAATGCTGGTATTCTCGTTGTATTGGGGTAACTGCGATTCCTGACAATATGAACAAGTGGAAATGGGAATTTGCAATAGAAGTTCGGAGTGGAAGTTGGAATGTGAATTCTTGACAAGCAGTAGCAATTGGCGATTTAAATATTCATTATATAGTTATGGCGATTTAAACATACTTTTATAAATGTAATAGTTAAAAAAATATTTCCTTTTATAATCGTGATTTTAGATAAATTTTTTTATATAATCATGGCGATTTAAATCACTACTAGAAAAAGGCTATTTTACCAATAGACCATTCCAAACAAACTAGATTCGATTGGTAATAACTAACAAATTACCAACAGACTCTCAATGAATGTAAAATATGTTACACTTTAGTTACTTCCTATCATATTACCAACTGTGTGTATTCTGTTGGTGATTTTTATATTGGTAATCTATTGGTAAATAGACGATAAAATATTTACCAATTGATTACCAACAAAATACTAGTAGTTAGTAACTATGTCGAATTGTAATCTACAGGTAATAGGAAAGGAATATCGTTCCTGCCAATTTACCAACAGAAGTAAGTAGTTGGTAGATATTTCAGTTGGTAACGTGATGGTTAATTTTTTACCAACAAAATTACCAACCAAAATATCCATTGGAAATATAGTAAATTAATGTCTAATAAACTACCAAAAGAATTACTAACTGTGTATATTTGGTTATTGATATTTGTGTTGATAATCTATTGGTAAATAGGTAGGAAAATATTTAGTAGGAAAATATTTAGCAATGGATTACTAATAAAATGCACGTAGTTGGTAATTATATCTAATAGTAATATGTTGGTAAAATGGAGGGAAATGTTTTTCCTACCAATATTTCAACAAAATACCAATTGAAGTGGTTGGTTGGCAAAAGTTTAACTAGAAGAAAAATAGATTTGTTGAAGACAAACATATCAAATTAACGATTCAACTGTTAGATTTATTAAAATAGCTAAAAGAGTATCATGACCAAATTTGAAGATAATCAAATATATTTATTCACATACTATAGCATAATCTCTATGTAAGCGTCCAAAACCTAATGCATTTATAAATATAAGCATATCAAATTAACGATTCAACCATTAGATTTGTTAAAATAACTACAAAAGTATCATGACTAAATTTAAAGGTAATCGAATATATTTTTCCACATAATACAACATAATCTCTATGTAAGCGCCCGAATCCTAATAAGCATGTCAAATTAATGATCAAATCATTAGATTTGTTAAAATTGTTTTAAAAAAATATTGTGCCCAAATATGAACGGAATCGGATATATTTTGCCATTGAATTTAGCATAATCTCTATTTCACGGCCCAAAACGTAACACATTTATAAATATAAGCATATCAAATTAATGATCCAATCATTTCATTTGTTAAAATTGCTAAAAAGGTATCGTGATTAAATTTGAAAGTAATCGGATATATTTTGCCACATAATCTAGCATAATTTCTATATAACGACTCAAAATGTAACACATTTATAAAAATAAGGATGTTAAATTAACGATCCAACCATTTGATTTGTTAAAATCACTATTGAAAAAAAAAAGGTATTGTGACTAAGTTTGAAGATAATTGGATATAGTTTACTACTTAATCAAATATAATCTCTGTATAACGGTCCAAAACTTAACACATTTATAAAGAGAAGCATATCAAATTAACGATCTAACAATTTTATTTGTTAAAATTGCTAAAAGAAGGAATCATGATCAAATTTGAAGATAATTAGATATATTTTATCACATAATTTAGTATAATCTCTATATAACAGCCCAAAACCTAACACATTTATAAAGATAAATATATCAAATAAACAATCTAACCATTTGGTTTGGTTAAAATAGGTAAAAAAAAAAAAAAAAGGTATTGTGATCAAATTTGAAGTTAATTGGATATATTTTACTACATAATCTATCATAATTCTATACAACTGACTATAACCTAATGCATTTATAAATATAAGTATATCAAATTAATGATTTAACAATTAGATTTACTAAAATTGTTATAAAAAAAAAGCATCGTAACCAAATTTGAAGGTAATTGGATATATTTTACCACACAATCAAACATAATTTGTATATAACGACAAAAAATTTAACATATTTATAAAGACAAGCATATCAAATTAATGATCTAACTGTTAGATTTGTTAAATTTGTTTAAAAAAGAAGTATTATGACTAAATTTAAAGATAATCAGATATTTTTTGCTACATAATATATCATAAGGTCTATATAAGAGCCCAGAATTAATTTATATATTATGCCTGTCCATTAACATTTGTTTAAAATGAAATTTCAATAATTGTAATTAAACAATAACTTAAAACATTATATTTATATAACACTTATAGAGGCTATATTTTGGAATAGCTTCAAAATTTAATAAATTAAAATTAAAATTAAACTTTGGAATTGAAAGGATTCCCAAATTGAGCCTAACAATGATATTAGGATTATGACTTATCAAATCAAATAATGACATTGTATATTATTCTAAAGTCAGTATAACCAATTAGTTATGTTTATATCATCTTAAAATGATGTATTTATGTGGTTATGTTTATATCATAAATTACAAGAGTAATAAACTTAATAATAATAAAAATTTTAGGTTAAAAAAAACAAAATAGACCAATTGCTTATGGGATCCCCAAAGCTAAATTTGTCTAAAACGGATTTCAAAAGTTATACCAATTTTTTCGAAGTAAAAAAATATTTAAATATTAAGGAGAGACAAAAATAGAAAAATTTAAAATTGAGTAATTTTGAGATATATATATATATATATATATATATATATATATAACAACCCACAATACCTATACTTTTATGTATACATACATATATATATATTTTATATTATATGTATAATATAAATATATTAAAAACCTCAATACATAAATATAAATATATATACATATATATATACATATTATATGAATAAAATATTATTATTTATATATACACAAAAAATATAAATATATATATATATATATATAATTACTATATAGTATGAAAGATCCCTATATGAATAATATAAGGAAAAATATTTATATCTCCAAAGATAGCAAATATTTATATATAAAATCTTTTACTAATTATATATTTTTCTCTAGAAATTTAATGTATTTTTTTAATGTTTATATATATATTTGTTACTATCTGTTCTAGCTTAGTTCGTTTTAATGTATATATATTTTATTATATATATTTTTAATATTAAAATATATGTTTTACTATATATATTAAATATATATTTTTTATTCTGTCCCTCAATATATAGTAAATATAAATTTTACTATTTTAATTAAATATATATATATAAACCCAATTATATATATATATTGTCTATATATATATATATTTTTTACTATCTTTTTTTCTACCGGCAAAGATAGTAAAAAAAAAAATTTATACACGCCCTCCATCGGAAAGTCTTCTTCCCAAAGATAGCAAATATATGATAAAATTAGAACAGCCAAGCATTCCATTGCCCAGTTCACAAACCTCCACACATGCAGAATCAGTCATTAGAGACAATAGCGTCTTGCGTGTGTGGAATCCATAGTTAAATGGGAAAATTTTTTTCATCTTTTACAATTTTCATTTTTATATCATGTTTTCCTTTACAATAATTTTCCTTTTACATTCATTAGATAGGCAGAAATACACATACATACAAACATAAATATATACACACACACACACATATATATATATATATATATATATATATATGTGTGTGTGTATATATGTTGTGATGTCTAAAAGTTACTGTAGCAATTATTATTGACAATATTGAGTGTGTCCCTGACAACGACGAATTTTTGAAGTTACTTAATCAAAATTGGCAATGTTCGATGTTTTATTTATTAGAGTTTGATTAAGAAAAGGATTCCAAAATATTTTGACCGAATCTTAGTAAAGATACAATGAAGATTGTATTTGAGAAGACTTGGAATCCGAATACGATATAAACTGCAAAGATTTAGGAGAAGAAGCTTGAAATAGATTCCTAATTCAACAAGGAACTAACACTCAGTTCTCTTGTATAAAAACAACTAAGAGCTTTGATTTGTATAGTGAAGAAAATGCAGAAGCATGAAATAGAAGTTTTTTATAGCTTTGTTGAGAGAAATAGAGTATAGAATTTATGCAAATCTTCTGAGCATTCTTGAAGCACACACTATTGATGCAGTTTGATATTTCTCATTATTAAGTTGTGTTTCACGGTTCAAGTTGGTCGTTTCAATAGTATGTTTTCTTCTTAAGAACTTGAAAAACATGCCAAGTACTATGATCAACATTTATATTTTTAAAAGGATTAAACCCATTGAAAGCTAAACCCAATCTCAGATTGCGTACGTCTTTAGAAAAATCAGGGTAAAGATAATCAAAACTTTTCCAAGCAGATGTGTTAGCGGGATGTCTCATAACACTACAAGAAAGTCAGCAAATTGTGACGGATTTTTGCGACGGCCAAAATCCGTCGCAAATTTGCGACGGCTCGCCGACGGAAAAAAGGAAAAAGGAATGTAGTTGACCGACCGTCGCAAATCCGTCGCAAAATTAGCGACGGATTTGCGACGAAAATTAATTTTTTAATAAAAAATTTGTAGAAAAAATTTCAAAAAAAATGCTCTAGCAAATCCGTCGCAGAAAAATTGCAACGGATTTACTTCCGTCGCAAATCCGTAGCACAATTGCGATGGATTTGCGACGGCTTTTTTTTTTAATTTAGAAATCCGTCGCAAAATTGCTACGGATTTGCGATGGATGTTTTTTAATTTTAAGAAAATTAATTTATTTTTTAATTTTAGAAATCCGTCGCAAAATTGCTACAGATTTGCGATGGATGTTTTTTAATTTTAAGAAAATTAATTTATTTTTTATTGTTAGAAATCCGTGGCAAATCCGTAGCAGAAAAATTGCGATGAATTTATTCCGTCGCAAATCCATAGCAAAATTGCGACGGATTTGAGACGGATTTTTTTTTTAATTTTAAGAAAATTAATTTACTTTTTATTTTTAGAAATCCGTCGCTAATCCATAGCAAAATTTGCTACGGATTTATTCCGTCTCAAATCCGTAGAAAATTTGCGACGCATTTGCGACGGATTTTTTTTTTTAATTTTAAGAAAATTAATTTATTTTTTATTTTTAGAAATCTGTTGCAAATCCGCAGCAAAATTTGCTACGGATTTATTCCGTCGCAAATCCATAGCAATTTTGCGACGGTTTTTTTTTAATTTTAAGAAAATTAATTTATTTTTTATTTTTAGAAATCCATCAGAAATCCGTCGCAAAATTGCTACGGATTTGCGACGGATTGGTATTTTCTTTAAAGTTACGATGGATTGATGTTTTCTATAAAATGAAGTTTTAAAAAAATTATCGTTGTAAATAATTTTAATCTAAAATATTTAAAGTTACTTATTAATGCTTTTTTTGTATAATTTTGTATACTATATACACATGAGTGTTATTATCATAGAATATGTCCATGATTTTCTTACTAATATTGTTTATTGTATAAAATATTCTTACATGTTCTTTATAGATAATTTTATAAATTGAGTAATAAGGAGTTTCATTAATTATTAAGAAAACTTCATTAATATATATATATATATATATATATATATGAATATATGTGTATGTATATGAATATGTCTATATATATATATATATATATATATTTGTGATTATGTTTGTATATGTGTACGTATTTACATATGTATATGATATGTGTGTGTATCTATACATATAAATAAATGCTTGTGTGTGTATATAAAAATATATAATATGAATATATATATATATATATATGTGTGTGTGTGTGTGTTTGTGTGTGTGTGTGTGTGCGCGCTTATGATTGTGTGTGTATATGTACTTTAATATATATGGTGTGTGTCTGTGTCTATGTATAAAATATGTATGTATGTATATATATATATATATGTATATATATTTGGATTATATTATATATGAATTTATGCGTATATTTATATACATATATATATATGTAAAAATAATTTAATAAAAAAGATAGTATATAAATATATAAAAATATTTTTTTTATTTTTGAATAATATAGTTTTATATTGAATATAAATATACAAATTTTTGTTGTGTATTCCGTGGTTAATCTGTGATTATTTGTCACGAAATCAAAAAATTACAATTCATTTCTGATAAATTCGTGACATTTTTTCGAATCTTTTTTCCAAATTTTTTAAAATAATCTACCCAAAAAAAAATGAAAAATTTTTGAACAACCACTTTTCTTCTTCCCCTAGCTCCCTCCTTCTTCCCCCCCCCCCCCCCCTGCCCGCCTCCTACCAAATCTGCAATTTCACCGAGCATCCCCCCTCCCCCTTGCCGCGCCGTTTCTCTTCCTGCCGCCACCCCCTCTCGCCGCCTCCCCCTTGCAGCGCCGGCTCCCCCCCCCCCCGCTGCCGTCCCCTCCCCCCGTAGGAGCTCTCCCCCCTCTGCCCCCCGCGGGTCCCCCCCTCCCCCGAGGCTATCCCCCCCAACCACCCCCCCCATCTCGCAGACAATCCCCCTTCTCCTATATTATTGTTCAATTTCTGCCCAAAACACTTAAAACCTGCTTCTTCACACTCCAAATTCGGAGCATTCTCCACGAATTGCAGAATTCAAGAAATTCAACCAAGGGAGACTAAGGTTGAATCATCAAAGCATATCAGAGGCCTTAGTCATCACTCAACATCAGTCTCCAAAATAAGTAAATATCATTCTTTTTTTAAACTCTTACATCATTTTTTATTTTGAGAACGGTAGTAGCAGGTGATATTTTGTGATGGAGAATGGAAGAATATATTACATTGGTTTGTTTTCGTACAAGGATGGGATAAAAATTGTAATGTGGAGATATATTTGGTATAATAAGTAGTTCAACGTGATATGTGAGATGTTTATGTGCTTAGCAGTGAATTTGCTATGTGGTATGTGATGTGTATTACAAGCAGTGAATTGCTTAAATGTTAACTACTATGCTCACTATTAATAGTATTTACTAGTATGACAATTATTAGTTCTTATTACTTGTTGACTATTAAAACTGCTATTCCATAATATTAATACTTTTATTCATATGTTTATCTAATATTATTATTGACTGTTTATTGGAATTGCTATTTATTAAATATTAGGAGGGCAAAAAATTATTTTCAATATTATATTAGTATTATTACTAATATTATATTAGGGGGGGCAAAAAATTATTTTCAATAGTATATTAGCATTACTACTAATATTATATTAAGGGGGAAAATTATTTTCAATATTATATTAGCATTACTACTAATATTTTTTTATAACATTATTTTTTAATATAAAATTGTTTGATAATAATTACTATTTAATGTTTAGTAGTATACTGCACGTCAATAATTAGTACTTACTGTTTTTAATGATAAGTTGGCTACCAACAAATACCAATTGCATCTTTTTTTCTTTTTCTTTTTTTTTTAAACTTATATGAATGGATCCCCGTGAGTGATGGGTTATCATTCCTCGTGAGTGATGGGTGATCATTCCCCATGGGTAATGGGTGATTACCCTTACATTAGTCATATTGAATAATTGTTTTGACAGTTAATATTTTTTTCAATGTTGCTGATTTTGTGGTGGCTTGGTGCCAAGAAACGTCCAGTATATAGGGGAAACTCTGCCGAAATTCCTAATGAATTTTGCACTGGTGGTTGTGTTTATGGTTGTTGGTTTAACATGAATTTTGATTGTTAGTTGGTGGCCGAGTTGGTTGATGCTTCATGGTTTAAATCTAGTTGCTTATTGAGGTATTGTAAGAGAAGTTAATAATTTTAATTCTGTGCTAAGTATATTGGGTGTCTATATAAACATGATTGGGAAACCGATTAGTGTTTTGCGACGATGGTTCACCATCACAAGGCCACGTATGATGCACGATAAAGAAGTATATATAAATTACTAAAAAAGTATTTCATGAAACATGTAGTTGGCTATTCATGTATTTATAATTGTTGTTTATAGTAACATGAAGATGATTACCCTTAAGCTTTCCTAAACCTTTTATTGCGTACATGCATAAACTCACAGTTATACCTATTTGTCGCATAATATATGTTGAATATATAGATGGAAGATCGCGGTTGGATGTATAGAAGGCGGTTGCCCGGTAAAGGGTTTACTACTGAATTTGAGCAGGGGGTGCAGGGATTTATTGCGTTTGCTTTATCGAATTCTACGTCTGGTAAAATCAGATGTCCTTGTACAAAATGAAAGAACATGAAATTTGACTCTCCGGACCAAGTTGAGATCCATTTGTATAGATATGGGTTTGTTAGCAATTACCATCGGTGGATTTGTCACGGTGAACCTTACTATGTAAATCAAAGCATGGCTACCTCAACATCTAGTACAGCTCAAGCTGATTCAGGTTCTAGAAATCCGTATCTGGAAATGATCATTGATGCGGCGGGCCCTAATTTTAATTTGGAAAGACCGTCGGATGAGCAAGTTGAAGAACCTCCTAACGCGGAAGCGCAGAAGTTTTATGATATGCTGGGGGCGGTAGACACTCCCATATGGGAAGGGTGTACAAACCACTCGGTGCTTTCGTTAGTTTCAAGGCTATTAAATGTTAAGTCTGAAAATAACGTATCTGATAAAGCTTTTAACCAAGTTGTGCAGCTTATGAAAGAGGTGGTCCCAAGTAGCAACAAGATACCTGATGACTTTTATCAAATGAAGAAGTTAGTATCTGGGTTGGGGTTGCCTGTTCAAAAGATAGATGTATGCAGTAATGGATGCATGCTTTATTGGAAGGATGATATCAATTTGAAAGAATGCAAATTTTGCAAACATGCTCGGTACGTGCCTAGAAAATGCCAAAAAAAAAGAAGGGTTAGGCTCGAGATCCCTATGAAAAAAATGTACTACTTTCCGATTACACCAAGGCTGCAGAGATTGTATGCATCTAAAACTACAACTAAACACATGAGTTGGCATGCAAAGGCTAAGGTCGAAGATGGAAACATGAGCCATCCGAGAGATGGTGAGGCTTGGTAGCACTTTGATCGGATTCATCCAGATTTTGCAAAGGAAGTTCGGAATGTAAGATTGGGACTTTGTACTGATGGTTTCTCGCCGTTTGGCATGTCAGGAAAGCAGTATTCATGTTGTCCAGTTATTGTCACTCCTTATAACCTTCCACCATGGTTATGCATGAAAGATCCTGTGATGTTTTTAACAATCATTGTACCGGGACCAAAGAATCTGAAACATAAAATTGATGTTTATATTCAACCATTAATAGAAGAATTGAATCATTTGTGGACTGAAGGTGTTGCTACATATGACATAGTAAAGAAACAAAACTTCCAGATGCGTGCTACACTAATGTGGACTATTAACGACTTTCTTGCCTATGGAATGATGAGTGGATGGAGCACAGTTGGAAGATTAGCGTGTCCATATTGTATGGAGAGGTCAAAGTCTTTTCATCTACAACATGGTGGTAAACACTCATGGTTTGACTGCCACCGTCGCTTCTTACCCATGGATCACCCATTTCGACGGGATACAACATCATTTAAGAGAGATAAGGGCTCTGATATGTTCCAACCTATTCTACGTCCCACTGGGGATGACTTATGGAGCAGTGTTTGTCAGTATTCGAAAATAACAGAGTCGGGAAGAGAACCTGGGAGATCGAAAGGTAGATATGTGAGTCATAATTGGGCTAAACAGAGTATTTTTTGGGATTTGCCCTATTGGCGAACGCATTTGGTTCGTCATAATGTTGACATAATGCATAATGAAAAGAATGTGTTCGATAATGTCTTCAATACAGTTATGGATGTGAAGGGCAAGACTAAAGACAATCTGAAGGCCCGTCGTGACGTTGAAGTATATTGCAATAGGCCAGAACTACATGTGTGTAACGTCGGAGAAGGGAGGATAGCAATACCTAAGGCATGTTACACGTTGACGGTAGAACAAAAGAAAATGTTGCTTGAGTGGTTGAAAGGATTAACTCTTCCAGATGGATACGCATCGAATCTTTGTAGATGTGTTGATTTTAATGAACTGAAGCTATCTGGCATGAAAAGCCATGATTGTCATATCTTCATGGAAAGATTACTTCCGATTGCCCTTAGAGAATTCCTTCCAGTTAATGTTTGGAGAACTTTGACAGAATTAAGTCTGTTTTTTCGAGACATTTGTGCTCCTAAATTGTCTGTATCTCATATGATGAAGTTGGAGCAAGAGATACCGGTTCTTCTATGTAATCTAGAGAAGATTTTTCCTCCAGGTTTTTTCAATATTATGGAACATCTCTTGGTTCATTTGCCTTACGAAGCAAGGGTTTGTGGTCCTGTACAATATAGATGGATGTATCCTTTCGAGAGGTAGTTGTCATTATCAAAATTTTGCTACAGCTAGCTGTAGTCATTGCATAATACTTATTATCATACTTTGAATTATGCCAGGTTCTTGTTTCGTTTAAAGTTAAAGGTAAAAAACAAGGCATGAGTAAAAGGGTCAATTTGCAATGCCTATCTTGTTGAGGAAACATCTACATTCTTCTCCTATTATTTTAAGGCACATGTGCGGACAAAACATGTATCCATGGCTCGCAACGATGAAGGTGTGGTCGGGCGTGAAGTAGATGAAGCTTCGTTGTCAATATGCAATATTTATGGGAAGATCTTAGGAAAGATTCAAACTCGATTCCTCTCTCATGAAGAATACAAAGTGGCAAAAAATTATATATTACTTAACTGTGAAGAGGTCCAACCATATATTAGGTGAGATGCTTGCCCTTCTGGTTGATATTAGAAATAAGATCCATTGCTAATTGTGACATTTTCTTCTCTACAGTGAGTTCACATCTCATTTACAATCTTCAATCCCAAACATTTCGGAATTGGATGTAGAAAGAAGGATAGAGAATGAGTTCACAGGATGGTTTACAAATTATGGATGATCTTATTTAATCAGTTAAATTTCTTTACACGTGAACATATGTTGTTAGTTAATGTATGCCCACCTGAACATTTCATATGCTTTATAGGTGAACAATCCACAAAACCATATGTCAAATAGATGTTTGAAGAATCTTGCTTGGGGACCTTCGAGAAAAGTAAAAACATATACTGGGTACATTATTAATGGCTATAGATTTCACACCCACGAACACGCCGAAGGAAAGAAAACAGTGAATTCTGGAGTTTGTGTTAAGGGGGGGTGAAAAGGACTCAGTAGTGAGTGATTATTATGGGGTTCTCAAAGAGATTGTTGAAGTAGAGTTTCCCGGTAATCCATCACAAAAAGTTGTCCTTTTTAAATGTGATTGGTTTGATCAAACAGCAAATCACGGTGTTAGAATACATAAGGAGTATAAGATTGTTGATATTAATTGCAAGAGGAGCTATCCAAAATACGATCCGTTTGTATTAGCTCAATAGGCATCTCAGGTGTACTTTGCCTCATATCCAGGATGCAAAAGACCAAGATTCGACTGGTTAGCTGTGTGTAAAGTAAAAGCTCGACATGTGATTGATGCACCTGTGATTGATAAAGCTTACCAAGAAGAGGTGGATATTCACAATGCAATGAGTATTTCCTTAGTTGTTGATCTTGGTCCCTTAGCTCATGAAATGGGCACAAGTGATTTGTTGGATGTTCAAGAAGAAGGATTACTTAGGGATACAAATGAAGATGAGGATGAAGACGAAGACGAAGGTAACTGGAATACAGATAGCACAACAGAGATGGAAGAAGAAGAATATATATCAGAGGATGACTCGAGTGATTAAAGTACATTTCTAATACGTTTGTGATGTAAAGTTT